>ML996113.1:196194-336082 GCA_010093805.1 Polyplosphaeria fusca | reverse complement strand
ATTGGTAATGCGGAAATCCGGGCTCATAACTGTAAGCCTTGAAGGATTGACGCCAATCCACTGATTCTCAGTGTATTGCCGTATATGAGCTGACAGTAAGCTTTAAAGAGTTAGGAATCATATCGCGTCGAGATTGCGTTCCAGCGCGTCTTCAAGTGAGCCTTGATTAAGGGCATGAAGGGCAAGAATAACATCTGATTCTTTTGAGACTGATTTTCTTTGGTTGTGTTGCGGCATTATAGACTGGGATGAGAGGTTGGTGTTCTCTTGGCAAACCTGATCGCTTGGTGGTGCTGACCGTTCGGTGGTGAAGTACGTTAGCATTGTTGAAGCTTATTAGGCATTGTAATACGTTAACAGAGGGCGGGGCACGAACAGCCTGAGGGAACAAGCATTCTCGTCGGCATCTTATACTTCGCTCTTAACGCTGAAAAAAAACCTTATAGAATTTGTCCCTATGAAGAGAAGATTTCCCATCATCGTCTTAGGTTGTAAGAATAAGAAGCCATCACCAGCTACAATTTCCGAATAGCAAGAGATCCAATTTATACCCTTGACTCACCACCTACATTGAACCGTCATCCCTTACTGAATGTTGCCATGTGTCCGGTCCATGTGTTTGTAGGTCTCTTCCCCGCTACCAAACGTCTTCATACAGAACCAGCAGATGTGGATCCGGCATGAGATGCATTCCATGTGATTGCAACCAAACGCTTTCTCAATCGGCACCCCGCACTTGGGGCAGTCTCGCACATCATTGTCTTTCTTCCACTTCGCGAGTTCTTCGTCTCCCTCCAAGGCAGCTTTAATCAGGGCTTTGTTGGCCTCACACGTAAGCCCGTCGTGGGGATTTTGGTGACAGCTCGTGCAGATGGAGCTAAGGCAGCCGTCGCAGTCAAAGGTTCGTGGTTTTTCAGTGTTTGAGATTCTGTAGAAGCGGTCGCAGTCTGGTGTAGAGCAGTATTGGAATTCGGTTGTTCGACTGCGAAGGTATGAGGTCAGGGATGTCTGGAGAAGATTATCGTATTCAGTCCCAGAAAGAACTTTCTTCATGTCGGCAAGAGTTATTGGAGAGCCACAGACAGCGCCCTCCCCGAGGCATTTGAGCGGGAAAGAATCAGCAGACGTGCACTGCGAGACGAGGCAGGAACTGCAATAGACGTGGCCGCATGGCGTCTTGATAGGCGCTTCTGGTGGGGTGAAGCAGACCGGGCAGAATAGCTCGGAGTCGTCCCCGCTGATGGAGAGCCTGGCGATTTGTGTTTCCAATGAAGGAGATGCACACGATGTGAGGATGTCCTGTATCTGGACCACATCTTTCGTAGAGCCTTCGACGATGATTCGCTTCGGGTTGCTGATGATATCTAGCTTCACTTTGTTCTTTCCAAGAGCGGCGACAATTTGTCGAAATCCCCCTTTGAGGGCAAAAGCCAGAGCCTCGGGATCAAGAATGACGGTGTGGGAATGTTCCTTCAGTTCTGCACATTTCGCCACCAGAGCGCGTTCGACTTGTTCGATACCCGTGTCGTCTCCGTATAGTCGAAGAACCGATCGACGTAGATCCTGGTGTATGAAAACACCATGTGCGGCTCCGAGATCGTCCAGAAAGTTCTTCGACGAAGGTCTGAAGTAGAACGGGTCTGTGATCGGGCCATTTCCGTCGGCGGCGATGTGGCCAGCAAGGAGCTTCTCCACGGCCGACTTGGCCTTGGCAACTGGTTCTCTGGACTGACCAAAAATGCGGACTTGGGCGTATTGTTTGCCAAGAGCTTCGTAGCTTTTGATCTGAACGTAACCCGTTTGCCATGTTTGGTCAACAAGAGGGTCGAGTTGTGGTTGAATGGCTGCTAGGATTCGAGATGAGACCGACAATTTGATGGACACGAGAAGAGTGACTTGCATCTTATCATTCGAGTCGGGATCGAGACGGGTTTCGTGCATCTTCTTGACCGCATTACGGGCTGCCTCTGCTTCGCTGAACTTGGCGATGATTTTCGTTCTACTTCGCCCCTTTTGGGGACTAGGAGTACACTCTTCTATGAGAGTACCGTGAGATCGAAGTTGCGTGATAGCTCTTTCCTCTAGCTGTTTTGCAGTGAACATGTGGGATTGAGGTCCCCAAGTCACCTTAATGGGCTGTGGAGAAGGAAGAAAGCGCCGAAGTCCCGCTTCATTCGTGTTCAGGTCAAGATTTCCCACTTGCAAGGACCGAACTGGTTGATACGTGACATCGAGCTTCCGTCCCATGAGCTGGTTTGAGTCCAGGCCCTTGATGCGTTCGAGTGCTCGCTTCGCTTTCCAATCCGTCTCATATTGGAGATAAGCCACCTTGGAAGGATTGAACCATGAACATGTAACGCCGGTGAGCTGGAGCCGATTCATGCCGGATTCTGTCTCCCCTCCAAGTTGCATTTTCGACACGTGAACTTCCACATCCCTGAGATGGACAGGGGTATCCCCAAGGTACTGGAGAAGCTTGTTGGCAAAGTCTGGATCACGGACTTTAATTACAGCTGTCTTATGGAGCTTTTCCGGAATATGTTTGAAGCGAATACAATCGGTAGTTATCTGGGGAAAGCCCCTGCTGCTCAAGAGGTCCACTATATCTTGAACGGATGTATGTTGAGATAGATCGGATGTGGACACGGCGGAGAAGTCCGAAATCAAAGAGATTGCCGAAACAGAGGCCCCGTCAGCAAAACCCACGGTGGCCCCTCCAATGTTCCTTGGTAGTTTGGTTTCATCATGCTCTCTGAAGGAAGGATTGGAGCGCGCCCAAGTGGATGCAGCAAGGCCAATGTCCGTGATGGGCCTGTGATCCGACAGCGTCTTCGGCATGACTAGATTACCTTGAATATCGTGACTGAAGGGGCATAGCTCTCCCATTTTACAGATACTTCTTTGAAAGTATCTGCACGGTATGCTCGACCTAGTGTCTCTGGATACGGGACGGAAGACTGTGGCTGTAGCTGTAGTCGGGTTTGAATGCTCGAAGGTACAGAAGTCTCCCCTGGTACATGTGCCTTGGAGATAGAATTTGCAAGGTATCTTCGCTTTTGGAACGGAGCCGCCCAACTGCGAGCGGCTGATAGGTTCCGCTTTGCGTTCGGGAGAGAGAGGGGTGGGAACCGTATCAGGATGTTGGAAGCGACATGTCTCCCTGTTCAAGCAGCGTCCAGCGACAAAGAAGCGGCATATTTTGTTCTCCATCGTGGAGAAGCGGTGGTAAGGTGGGGTCCGAGATCAGGCTCCAGCTTCCTTTTGCTCAAAGTTCGAATGCGCTGTGTAACGTCAAATAGGCCAATTGCACATCGTGGCGTAGGGCTAATGATATACGACACCGCACCCCGGTGAACTTCGGATGAAGAGAATCATGTGACTTAGTATCACGCGTTTTTGGCAGCAGCCATAAGCGTCCAGCCACAGGCTTGGCTCGCTGATCTCTATGGCTTAAATTACACTGCAATGATTTTGCAGCGAAAGCTTCTTAACGTTATCCTAACGACGCTTATGTAATGAGCATGGATAGATCGCGGATCTAAGAATCTCCGGTGCCAAGAATTGCTGGCTTAGAGGCGTCCATTTTCGGAGGCAAAACTCTCCAGAAATGGACGCCTCTAAGCCAACACAACATCGTTTAGCAGGAAAACGGGGACGAAGGCCAGGCTGAAGGAAGAGGAAGATGAACGAGGCAGGTGCTAGGCTGCTAGCCCGACTGCAGAAAGCTGAATCTGCCCCACATCCTGCCTCGCCACTGTAGCAGTATGTATGCATCAGATTGACGGGCGAGAAGATGTGATTGGAGTAATAGTATGTGCTCACCGGTCAAGGACAGCGGGATCAGTGCCAGCGAAGTGCGCGCTGCCACAAACGCATGGGCAGCGCATAGCACATTCTGGTAGCCTTGATGATGCGGTAGGAAGATAGGCGTAGTTACTAAAGAACTGTGAGGGCACGTATACGAGGTTCAATAGTTGAGTTGAGATGGTAGATTGGTGACAAAAGCTGTATGCGCTGCGGCGCAACAGCCACAGGAGCTAGTCCGAATTGGAATAGCATGTGACTAAGCTGCCATTCTATGTGATCGTCCATCCCATGTAGATACAGGACCTCACAAGAGCAAGAATATCAGAGGTGAAGGACAAGATCGCATATTCATAGTAAGAAATCCTTAAAACTCTTAGTAAAATAGTTTTCAGGTTCCAAGGCTTCGAATTGTAACGCCTCCTGCGAGTGCAAGAGCCGCACTACGATGACCCTGCTCTCCACGCAGCCATAGTCTTGGCCGTTGAGACATCTTTCTCGATCGAATCCACCGCCCGGTCCATGTCCTGGTCACACCCTGTTCGTCCCCGGATTTCGATCGCTGTGGCCAGGCAAGTGGAGTCCGCATCGGTCTGAGATAGATCAGGATAGATACAGGCAATGCTCCTCTCTACTCACACAATCTCGCATTTCCCACGAATGGCGCACCTGACCCCCTTAAAACCGGAAGCTGTTCGGCAATCCCTTCGGGCCTCTCTCAACGTCTCGCTACCAGAATTTGCCGATTCCTCTTCCGACAACGCTGTGCTCCAGGTCCCTGCAATTTAGCCATATACGCCTCAATTTGCGACCACATCACGCTGCACCCCGCGAAGTGTCCAAAACTACCATCTAGCACCACGGCCCGCGAACCTTTCGAAGCTATTCATCATTCGCATCATTTAACTCTCCACACGTCTCCACGACTTCTCCACGCAAACCATGTTGGACGCCATGTTGCAAAAACCGCGTCTGGACGTGTTTATAGGAGGACTCTGTCCTTCTAGAAGTCTTCTCTCCAGAACGAACCGTCTCTTCATTCCCAGCAACAGCACACCATGAAGACCGTGTCCATCACCCTCCTAGCAGGCCTCGCCGCCGTCCAGGCCGCCCCCTCCCCCGCCGTCCAAACCTTCACCCCCTCCCCCGGCAACTTCCCCGCCAAAGGCGATGGCGACTACGCCGGCGGCATCTTCAGCATCCCGCTGAGCCAACTGGGCCAGTACGCCGGCAGCGGCACCGGCACGCCAACTGAGAACCCCGGCTCAGGCCAAAAGACATCCGGCTCGGGCCCGTATCCAGCGCAAATGATCACCGACTCCTCGCTCCCCGGCCACACCATCATCGCGCCCAAGACGCCTCCGGGGGGAAATCTCAGCATGCCCTTCATCGCGTGGGGCAACGGCGCCTGCACGCTCAGCACCGCGCCGTACCAGAACTTCCTCGTAGAAATCGCGTCGCACGGGTACGTCATCGCAGCCGACGGACTCCCCAGCGGCGGGGGCGCCTCGCAGTCCAAAGTGCAAGACATGCGCGACAGCCTGGAGTGGGCGTTTGCGGGCAAGGCGGCCAAGTACGGGAACATTGATCTGACGAAAGTGGCGACGGCGGGGCATTCGTGTGGAGGGCAGGAGGCGATGAGTGTGGCGTATCATGATGAGCGGGTCAAGAGGATTATGATGTTTAATATTGCGATTTTTCAGGATGATAGGAGGTATCTTTTGCAGGAGATCAAGGTGCCGGTGGCGTATTTTATTGGGGGAAAGTCGGATATGGGGTACCAGGGCGTAAGTCAAACAAACGTTTGTGAAGCTATGAGTGCTAATTTGATGCACGCAGTCGAGCAGAGACTACCCGCTCTTGCCATCTGGTCTCCCGAAGCTGCTCGCCAACCTCGACACTGGCCACGGAGGAACGTATAGCGCGACTAACGGGGGCAAGTTCGGGAAGGCGGCGGTCAATTATCTGGAATGGCAGTTTAGAGATAATGCGACGGCCAAGGCGGTTATTTTGGATCCAAACAGCGCGAATAGCTTGGTGAAGGATAAGTGGACGGTGCAGAGCGCCAATTGGTCGTAGATGGTGACGAGAAGGTTAAAGGGGGGGGGGGGTGGGGAGATGAGATGAGTTGGTGAAATCGAGGCCATTGTCTGCATGACATTCACTGTATATCTTGCATCAAGCCAGACAGAACATGTATAACTTTGCTCTGCACTGCATGGAAAGCTAAAGTCAGACAAGCACAGTTCCACAGAAGCGTGGAATAATCCATATCAACAGAAGTCCACCATGGAAATAGAGCGTGCGATCGGCAGACTCTAAATTAACCTGACCAGTCCAATAGCTATCCGAGCATTGTTCCGACAGGACAATCAGACATGTCCATATCACTCTCCATGTACTCTAGACTCCGCACACATCAGCACCAAATCACAATCGACTTGATAGGTGCGAACACCAGCACATTAAAAAGCCATCTCAAGCTCATCCTCGTACCCGAGCATCAAGTATTTCAATCTACCCTCAGCGACGGCCTGCCAGCATCAGCCGTCACCATGCGCCATCGATTTCACCCCAAGCATTCCATTTACGCCCCTCCATCCCCCCATCCCTCCTATCAACACAATTTTTACACACGCTCGCGACGAGCTCAGAAACAGCGAACCCAGTCTATTACTCAAACCCCACGACCCACGACCCAAAACCCCAACAAAAACCCAGCCCCAGCCCGAAAACTCAAGGAAAGCGAATCCATCACTCAACCAGCTCCATCTCCTCCGTACGCTGCTTGGCAAACGTATCCTTCCAATCATGCCACAACCTCTCCAACTCCCGCACATACTCGCCATGCACCCGATCCACATAATCCTTATCCGGATGCTGATCCTGCACGACGCGAATCGGCTTTCCCACCACAACATTAATCGGCCTACGATAGGGCATCATGCCCACATCATAATTAAAAATCCCGCGTGCGTGGAACAGCGGGACCGTGAAGCCGGCCAACTTCTTGACCAGCAACTGAAACTTGTGGATCCAGGGGTGTTCTGTGGGGTTGAGTTGCTCGTACATGTCGTTTTCGCCGAACGCGAGCACGGGCACCAGGTCGGCGCCCGCGCGGATGGCGAGCTTGACGAAGCCTTTGCGTTTGTGGAGCACGAGGCGGAGGGTGCCGGGGAGGGCGTCGAGGGACTCGCGGGCTCCGCCTACGACGATGGTGATGGCGCGGCCCATGCCTTCGCCGTTGCGGCCGCCTTTGGAGAGGATGTTTTCACATGATTCGCGAGATACAGAGGCTAGGCCCATGCGCAGGGCGTATTCGCGATAGAGGGGCAGGCGGAAGTTGGAATCGAGAGTCAGGAGGGTGTTTGTGATGCCAGGGAAGAGGTGAGAGAAGCCCAGGGCCTCGGTTGCAAAGGCTGCAAAGGCGCCGTGGGAGATGATGCCGTGGGGATGGTAGCCGAAGATGTACTTGCGCGTCGGCTCGAGCTCCTGAGAGCGGTGGAGGCGGGCGGGAAAGTACGAGGCAAAGAGAGACCATACGGGGAGGCGGCGGGCCCACTCGCTGCGGAAGGAGAGCTCGCCGGACGTGCCTGCGTTTGAGAAGAGGACGTAGATGACATAGGGCAGTATGATGGGCCAGAAGATGGGGATGGTGCAGAGGAAGAAGAATATGGATAGGAGGCCTGCGATGCTGAGCGTGTGCATGAGGACGGCGAGGGTTTGGAGACGGCGCTGGAGGGGAACGTTCATGGGAGCCCATCGTATCCTGCAATCGTTAGTACATGGTTTGCGCGATATGACTGCTTCACGCACTTGCTCTGCTGCCAGCCAGCTCCAGCCTGTCTGCCAGACTTGAGTTCCTTCTTCTGCGCCTGCGCCTGAGTCGACCTCTTGTCTTTTCGATGGCTGTCCTCGAGCTCTTGCGGCGGCTTCACGCTCAACAATGGCTGGCCGTTGTGGTTCTCGTGCTTCTCGTAGACGTCATTTTCAACATTTCCGTTTTGTTTTCTATCGACTGATCCATTCGACTTGTGCGACACTTTGCGACGATGGCTCTTGACGGTCGGGCTCTTAGGGCTGCTGTCCTGGCCCGCGCCCTCGTACTGCTCCTGGTCTGCTTCGGCGGGAATCTTTATCTTGCCATTGGTCTGTATATTCGCAATCTTCTCTGCCCGACGCTCGTGTGCTCCGTCGATGCCGTTAACATGTGACGCGTCGTGGATGGCTTCTTCGGCGGCTTCGGCGTATGACTTGGGAGGGAGGTGGTGCGCCTCGCGCTCCTCGGGGACGGACGGCTCGGCGTTGAGCGACATGGCAGTGGACAGCAGCGAGCTGGTGCGATGGAAGGATGCGGAAGAACGTCTAGGAGGGCAATGGCATGGTTTTGGGTGGGTTTTTGTTGGGTTGCTGCGAGCGCTGGCCGACCTCTCTCAAGCTTCGGCGAAGGCGCGGGATGACGTCGCTGGTGGCCGTGCGGGACAAAGCAGCAGCTGCGAACGAGGCATTACGAACGCTGTGCAATGCTACGAATTGTCCTTATCTCCAGACCAGAGCACATGTGTATTCATCTGATCGATCCTGTGCATTCCAGCCCTCTGTCTCGCCGATCCCTGGGACAGACACTGTGGCGTGCCTGTGGCGAGTGTGCCGCGGCATCTCCACCCTTGACGACTCACCCTCATCTCGACTCCATCATCCCATTTGTCAGAACTAGAGCACGATTTTGATAGACTGCGATGACTCTTGCACAGCTCTCAGTTGGCTTCCATACATCCTTTCCGCCCGGCTGAGCTTCGCTGCTGCCTTCCAGTCGTGGCCCGCTTATATACGTCGCCCGCCTTGGAGGTCCACATCAATCCTCTCCCTTATCTACGGAAGCATGAAAAGAGAGCTACAAAGCTAGCATGTCATTCCAGACCACACCGGCTCGGACTTCGGGAAATCGTCTCAAAGCCCCTCGGAAACCCAGCTTCGCAGCGGCTCTCCGTCGTTCGACGTCGTCGCCCTCTAAATCAAGCCCAAAACGTAATCTCTCTCAGTCCGTGGACGAGGATGAAGACGAGCGACTCGACGACACCGGAGTCATAGCATCGCTAGCCTCTGATCTAAACTTTCGTGACGTCCCACAGTATGTCGAATACATTCGCAACAACATGTTCAGCGACATTCCCGAAACAAGGTCCGGTATGAACTCTACGCGAATCGCAGAGGTTCTAAACCACCGCAAGGCTTTGCCTCCCATCGTTACAGTAGCACATGTCGACGCCCTTACTCCGTCGTCTACGAAGACCGAGCGCGAGATTGCCGAACTTGCCCAGGCCGGCGTTCTTCGCAGGATAGCCATTCCCCAGCGCGGTACTGGTGCTGCGGCTGTTGGGGATGGCATCGTTTCTGTGGTACAGTGGCAACGCTTGGTCCGTGACGATGTACATCTAGACGAAGCGCTCAAATGTAAGCCAGTTGCGACTCACACGATTTATACTGACGACCAGCAGCAAAATACGTATCTGTCATGGTCTCCAACCCAGCCTCTGCCACCATTTCCAGTGACAACTTCACACCATCCGAGATCACCAGCCTCATCGCCACCGGCTTCCTCACCGCCTCCGCAGCCCACGATTCCCGCTCCTCCTTCTTCACTTCCCCCAACCCCGGCACCCTCTCATCCCTCTCCTCCGCCGGCTCGCGCCACGCAGCAGGCTCCATAGCCGCCGTCGGCGGCGCCTCCGCCATCCAGCACATCTCCGGCGGAGGCGTTTCATCCACCAACCACGCTCCTTTCTACAACTTCTCGCTCCCCAACGCGGGCTCACACATCAAACTCCTCACCGAAGCCCGCAAACACATTCTCGATCTGCTCAAGAAGACTAAACACAAAGAAGCGCCGCTGACCTCGCTTCGCGAGCGCTGGGACGGAGGGGTTCCGGCGTCGGACGAGCAGGCGAGGGCGAAGAAGGCGAGGGGAGAGTTTGCGGGAATTCTGCCTGGGAGAACGAAGAAGTGGAGGGCGTTTTGGGGTCTGCGGTTTGAGTGGGTTGTCGAGGAGTGTGTTGGGGCTGGGTTGATTGAGGTTTTTGAGACGGGGACGGTGGGGAAGGGCGTGCGGATGTTGTAAAGCTGGTTTTGAGTGCATAAATCTACTATTAATTTCGCTGGTAATGGGCATTCCTCAGATACTAGCGATTATATATTGGGAATGGTTTCTCCCTCATCAACTCAAGTGGCCCAACCAATTTGTTCCCGTGGCGAAGCAGAAGAAGAGAGAAAGTCAACACCAGAGCACTATCAGCTTGGACGATAATCCAATGACCATTGGACACCTTGCAGCGTTGTTTGCTGAACAAGCATCGCTGAACAAAGTGGCAGATTCAGAACCCAAGGTCAGTGTATAGCAAGCACGAGAATTTCTCAGAGGACTAATAGAAGTAACAGCAGAGAGAGCTTTTTCTATTGGATATGACCGTATACAAAGACTTGTGGCAAAGGCAAAATGAGCCTGTCCGCAAAAGCAAACCTGTAATTTTGCCGGCTATTCGATACTGCACGTTGAACCCCAACATATCTGGCAGCGAGATAAAGTGGGCACTCTTCAGCTGCCTGGTTGTTGAGATGGTAGGCTAGATACTCGTTTACGCCATCTTACGACATTCCTCTCGTCCTTACAAATGGTACGTGCTTTATCACAGATATCGATTTCAAGCTAAGATGTTAGGTATCATCATGCTAATTGGATTGGGCCGTGCGCTCATACTGTTGTAATTTCAACGGTGTACTTCGTTGCTCTCGAGAAGAAAAACCTCGCCAAGATCTGCCTGAACTCTATTCGTATCGACGTCTTACTGTTGGCGCTTTCTCTTTGCACATTTGCACTTGGGGTCGCGTTGGGTATCCTAGAATGGATCGATCCTTTCAACACAGTGCTAATCATCGTCGCCACTATAAGATCATTGTTGACTAGATTCATTAGGCTCATCTTTTTTCTCGGTTTGTACCTCTCAACCTTGCTCTAGGGGAATCGTGTTGGCCATGGGCAGATCGAGAAATGAGCAAACTGAATGAGTCGAAAAGAATAACAGTATATAGTTGGATACAGGCGGAGATATTGAACCTATGGCTATACTATACCTTGCAGATTGGATAGAATTCCTAAGAGAAGTTGTTTAAAATATCATCTTTTAGCCCCTCTAGCGAGTTCCTAGGCTCTTATAGTGGTCTGCTTCTAACTTGGCGATTCTGATGTCGTTGCCGGCCGCGATTGGCTGTCAGCTTGGCTGCAGATGTTCTGCAGAAGAGAACTAGCTACAAGGGGCATCTAAAGGGTTGCCGAACGAACGTCAGGCGGCAGCTGCCCCGCCCCCAGTACATCTCAATCTAACGTAAAGTCTTTGCTCATTTCCCCTCCAACACGGAGAGCCCGCTGATAATCTCGCTGGACTTTGTCGTGCGCACAGTTAAGAACATGTCGAGAAAAACCGGCACGGATGCGGTCAATTACCCATACCTATCTAGGGCAGACAAACTCAAATTCAGTTTCCCTTGTCTTGGCCCGGCCGTATTCAGAATACTTAACACCACTGAGCCAGGTCGCTCAATAGTTAGCGAATACAGCGTCGACAAAGACGAGGTACCCCGCATTCCTGGGCGGTGCTGCGTTCTTGAATTTCGCCATACCGGTACGGGAACGCAAGCATCAGTCGAAAAAGTGGCCTTCAAAGACGAGACCAAATTACGCGATTACCTCGAATCGCACGTCCCTAAGAATGGAAGCCCGATTGCGTCTGAATGCTCTCATCGGCTCTTCATCCTGGAAGACCTATCCCCAGAATACGTCGAACTGCTTGGAGACCATCTGGACGTGGACCCCACAGTTTTCGCAGCACAGATGGACACTTGGAGATATGCAAGTGCAAACACCATTTCGCAGCGCACATTACCGTCGCTGCGTAACCCTGTTCAATCCTTTACCGTTCGTTATCCCGAACTCAGGATCGGTGATGGATCCCTGGACGAGTGGCGATGGACCTTTGCTGCTAACCGGAGGAACATCGATCCTTGGCTCCAAGTACCTGGCAGTCGGATCAAAATTAAAGAGTCGATAGCGCTTATCAGACGCTGCATGTCCTTCTGGGTCGACAATCCGCACGGAAAGTCTGGTAGATGGAACGGCCTTCTTCTCGTCGACCCTCCGATCGACTCTGTCAAAATCCCCAACCTCAGACCCGGCTCCTACCGTGTGCTGAAGTCCCAGACATCAACTTCCGGCTACGAACCCTCCCACCAATGGAGCCGACCCTATCAAAACGGCCACCCTGATCCCATTTCCGCAGACCAAGCCACCAAGTTCACAGCATCGTACCGCCGCACCCACTCCATCTCCGACAAACCCGCTTGGCGGCACAAGCAATCCCTCTTCGACGAAGCCATCCTGTACTGGACGCACGAATCCCACGCCGCCACCATCCTCTCCGCCATCCAAACCCCCGTCAACACCACACAACACGTCCTCCGCATCGCAGCCTACACCTGGACCTCCGCCCTCGAGCTCATCCTCCTCACCCTCAACCAAGCCGAATTCATGGCCCACGAAGAGCGCACGCCCCACCGCTACAACAACACCACCACATCCAACCCCTCCTCCCTCTTCCCCGCCGCCGTCGACAACAACAAGTGGAAACAAGAGATTGCCCGGTTGTACAACTCCATCCTGGTCCTCAACACCTTCCGCCGCCGCCTCGCCTTCTTCGAAGACGACATCGACCGCGTACTCGAACAACTCGACGCCAACTCCGCACCAGACCCCTCCTCCCCCGCCCCCACCACCCTCGCCGCCGCTCGGAAAGATTTCCTCGCGCTATCCACGCGGATACGGCTGTACAAATCGCGCGTCGACGCGCTCGCGTCGTCCACCGACGAAATCGTGTCTTTGCGGTCCGCGGCAAAGGGGCTGGACGACGGGGCGTTCAATCTGAGGATCGCGGTGTTTGCAGCGACAGTGTTGCCGGCGACGTTGGTTGCGGCGCTGTTGAGTATGGCGGATGGTTTTAAGCCTGGGGATGAAAGGTTTTGGATTTTTTGGGCTGTGGCGGTGCCGTTGACGGGGGGGATGGTGGTGCTGGTTGTGGGGTGGGAGAGGAGTTGGAGGGGGGTGGGGGATGTGGTGAGGGGGTTGAGGGGGAGGGGTGGGAAGGGTGAGATGGGGAAAGGGAGTGGTAAAGGCTATGCTGCGTAAAAGTGCACTGTTTGACGTTTCGGGTTGCTAATTCTCTGCGATGGGGGCCGGACTTTGGATACGGTATACTCGGGTTCGAAGCTACATTGATGCGTCATGCTACTATTTCCTAATCAAAAGCTAAGGTCAGAATGCAGTCTGGTAGGAATGATGTGGAATATAGGTGGCACTAAATGGGGGCGTCGAGAAATTGAGACAACAACACCTTTATGGGGCCTCTGCACCTCTTCAGCCCCAATAGATAACGCAGAACCCTTATTCCACCCCTTCCAAACTCCGATCTGACGTATCATCAGTTAGAATTTATCCCCATATCGCATCTGCCACTCTTTACCTAAACTTACCACATGCTGACTCCCCCCTTCCCACTTGGGGTCCGCAAACCCTCAGCTCCGAGCCCCCACTCAAACCTCCCACACCAATCATTCCTAAAATTCCCGAAATCTCATAGAAGTATAGCCAGTGCCCACCCTCTGTGCTGCGTACTAAGCATCCAGCCCTGCACGTCAGCAACCCCCAACCTCACGCTGAGCCAATCACATCTCGCACTCCCTCGCTTGCCCTTCAACACCAAGCACACTCGTCCTACACACACCCAAGGACCTCCGACCACCGATCTCAAGCCTGTGATGCAAATGCGCGTCGCTCGTGGCTTTCCTCCGATGCTGAGGTGTCCCAAAATAACACCATGTGCGACGGTGACAGTGATTAATATCCTGCACGATGTCCTCGCTTTCGATCGCTGCATACCGGACATTGATCCTGTTTCGATTTAGCTGCTGCTCTTCTCTCTCTACATTCTCCGCGCGTTCAAATTTATCCTTTTTCATCATTTATCGCATTTATCTGCGTCGGACCAGAACATGGGGCCCCCCTCCCCGGCGCAGCTCGCCTACATGCTCGCACACGCGGACGAGAGTCGGCGAGCCGAGTTTCTGTGGGGAAGCTTGGTGCCGCTCTTTTTTGCGGGCGTAGCGTTTGGGTTGAGGTTTGTGGCGAGGAAGGTTGGCGGTGTCAAATTGGGGATGGAAGATTGGTTGATTGTAGTTGGGATGGTGAGTTCGAGTTTCGAGGATGGGGAGAGGTGGGAGAAGTGAGGGCTGATGTGAGGCAGTTTTTCACGACAGCGGGAGTTGTGGCGCTGGTTGTTGCGGCGCACTATGGACTTGGGAGGCATGTTGTTTTCGTGAAGGATAAGAGGGGGTTTGCGATTGTAGGTGGACGAGCGAGGGTGGAGCGAGTGATGCGTGTACTGACGGGAGCGTAGTCCTGCCTTTTTCGATATGTGCTCTACCCTTTGTCGGTCTGCTTCATCAAACTCTCGATTCTTGCATTCTACTGCCGCGTATTTCCTATGCGCTGGCTGAAGCATACAGCACTCGCCCTGGGCACCTTTATCGTGGCTGCGACACTGACGAAAGTTATGGGCGACATCTTCCAGTGCCTTCCCGTGGACTCGGCCTGGAATCCAACACCAAATAAGAAGTGTATCAACTTTGTTAGTCTGGTCATCGTCAGCGGAGTGCTAAACATTGTAACAGACTTTATAATCCTGGCGCTCCCCGTGCCAGTATTATGGAGGTTGAAGGTCACAAGGGTGAAGAAGTGGGAGTTGATCGGCGTGTTTCTGGCAGGTTGTTTGGTGTGCGTGATTTCAGTTGTTCGGTTGCCAATCGTACAAAAGCTCAAGTCAAATGATCCATCTTGTAAGGTGTTGTCCACTTGGCCTAGCCCGTAGCTAACGAGCGTAGGGGACCTATTCGGTCCACTCACAATTTCGGCGGTGGAATCGTGCGCGGCTATCATTGCGGCTTGCATCCCAACCTACCGTCCCCTTTTTGAAAACCTACGCCAATGGTTAAATGTAAGAAAGGCAAGTAGAGGACAGAATGAGAATGCGCGGATCAGCACTCCCGAGGGAAGCAGTTCGCTGGACGTTGAGGAGAAGAGAGATAGTAGCAGCGAGGCATGGCCATCTGCGTCTACTTCTACGCGCACCCTAGATGGGGAGACTTCACGAGAGCATTTCTATGTATAAAACAAACGAGGGAGTTATTGGCGTTCTTCAGCAAATGATGAGATATCATCAACGTGCCATGGCGTATCAGATGGACCGTGAGGCTGAATTGTTGACCCGCGCACGGATCCCAGCTTCGGAGCCGAGGTCCATTTCCTTGGCAAATCCATCATCGCGAATTCACGTTCCTGCATCTCTTGTCCGTCTCATCCCACTTGCGTTGCTCCCAACTCCGGCAAATGTCACCCTCAAACTCCTTCGTCTATCCCTTTGCGACGTCGCCTGACATCATTCGGTCCCACCAAAAGGACGCCTACTTCTCCGGGACGCTCCACGAACAGCTATCCACACTCCTCCGCAACCTCTACGGCGCCCGCTTCTCACACACTTACAACTCCGAATCGCATGTGTTGAGCGAGCTGCTATATCTCGGCCTCACAACGCTTATTGGAAATCGGACCTTGGGCGAGGAGTACTGCGATGTCGTGCAGGTGGAAGGAGACAGCGGACGGCTACCAGCGCTAGGTCGAAGAGCAGGATATATCCTCAGCTGCGTCTTGGGCCCGTACCTTCTAGGAAGAGTACTGCCTCCATTCAGAAAGAGAATAAGGGCGAAGCTCGAGGCGAACCTGAGAAGACACGCACGGTTGCGCGCGAAAGCTCAACAGGATGCACAGACGGAAAAGGGAGCAACGAAGCCGGCGTCAACGCCCCTTGCGGTACGGCTCCAGAGATATATACTCCACAACCTAGACACCATCACCTCGCCCTCTCCGATATTCGCGCTGTCCTTGGCCACATTCTACTTCTCGGGCAGCTACTACCACATCTCTAAGCGGCTGTGGAACCTGCGCTACATCTTCACCAGACAAGTAGACGAAAATGGACAAAGAGCAGGCTACGAGGTCCTAGGCGTGCTCCTCGCGCTGCAGATGGCCGTCCAGGCCTACCTGCACATGCAAAACACAATGACGCGGGACACAGTCAGCACCGGAGCCCTCGGCGCCGGCACAGGCGCGACCGCCATCGTCGGCGGCGGCGTCGAAGTCTCGCTGGACCCCAACGTATACAGCACCAACAACGCGCTGCTCTTTGAGTCGGCGAATCCGTCCTCTGCGCCCTCGGATCTGCAAAAGTGGACGCATACACCGGCGGTGGAGAAGCCGCACTATGAGCTGGGCGACGAGGGCACGATGGCATGGATAGCGGGGGATAATAGGAAGTGCACGCTGTGCTTGGAGGCGATGAAGGATCCGAGCGTGACGACGTGTGGGCATGTGTTTTGCTGGGTGTGCATTAGTGACTGGGCAAGAGAGAAGCCCGAGTGTCCGCTGTGTCGGCAGAGCTGCTTGGTGCAGCATGTGCTCCCGCTGAGGGGATGAAAGGGGACGTTTTCCATGCTCGTGGGTATGCGATTCAAACTTTGACGTGTTATATGTACATCTCAAGTGTCCCCAGTCACCTTCAGGGCTCCAAGTGCACGGGATCTGGCTCCATGGAGCTTTCAAACGGAGCTCCGTCACCTTGCTAGAGCTGTACGGAGCTTGACAGAAAAACAAGCTTTTCTTAGTTGGCACCAAGGTGTATAAATGGTACGCTTTCCTAATCGGGGCAAACCCAATATATTCAAACAAAGCTAGTCAGGCACCCGAAGCAACGGAATTCCGTAGATTATATGAGATTGTACGACGCGCGGAGCGCACAAAGCTCCGTAGGGCATCCAGACTACACCAATCTCCGTAGGGCGTGAGGATTGTACGAGGTTTCATACCCGCGGAGCTCAACGCCTTCCACTTCGAGTCTTGGTCACTTGAGCCGAGGCGTGTATACGCGTTGACGGGATCGAGGACGTCAATTGAGAGAGCACGGCGAGGAAGGACGGTCATAATTAGTGATATTGTAACATTGCACGCAACGCTCGCCCGCTCCCATTGCTAGCGTACGTCCGACACGAGCGAGGCCAGCGGTGCTCGCTCCCTTGTCCATTTCTCGAACTCATGCGCCAACACTCCGCCCTGCGCAGGCGTCAGATGCGTCTCGCCCAGGCGCTCGTAGAAGTTGTTGTCTCCCGGCGACGCCTCCACGCCATCTACAGCCGAAAGATCGTCTCCGGTCCACACGCGCTGAGCCCTCGAGCGCAGCGACGGCGACAGCTTTGTCGTGTTGCGGCGCAGACTGCAGACGTGCATGGTGATATCCGGGGCTTTGCCGCGCTGTGTCTTGACGACGAGGCCAAACGCCTCGCCGCCTGCGTCGCGGAGGAATTCCTGCGCAATGTCGTACAGCACGTCCATGGTCATGCCCGTGGCGAGGTGCAGCTCGCACACGTCGACGACGCGGTGGGCGCCATACACGTCCCACGCCTCGACGCGCAGCTTGGTCGGCGGCGGCTGGATGAAGAACATGGTCCGCCAGCTGGCCTCGGGCCGCAGGAACTGGTCGCGCTGCTCCACGGTCTGGGTCCAGTCGAGCATGTGCAGCGAGTCGAAGCCGGGGATCAGGCGCAGCTCGCGGACGTCCTTGAGGATCACAAGCCAGGGCAGGAAGGGCTTTTTGAAGAGCGGGTTGATGGACCAGGCGCCGGACGGGGCGGCGTGGGCGGCGCGCTGGAAGAGGTATTGCTGCAGCGAGGGCGAGTCTTTGATCATGGTGTGGATGTAGCGCGAGAGGCATTGGGCGCGAAGGAGAGCTGCGGGCGGGAGCTGGAGCAAGATGGCTTCGAGGAGCTCGGGGGTTTGGATGACCTGGTCGCGGGCGAGGTTCATTATGAGGGAAATGATAATGAAAGTCGATTGATAGGGAGACTCTGGGGTTGGTGGGGTTGATGAAGGCCAGGCGAGCTGACTCGATGCTAGTCGTAAGTGGCTTTGGCGGCTGGGCGTCAGACGTCATTCGCTCCTTTCTCGAGTACGATCGACCGCTCCTCATCGTCATCCTGGATGGTTTGTTTCTGGTCCAATCACGCCCTCCTTGCCTAGTCGGAAGTTACCCTTGTATGCTCGGTTAGACACGATCTAAATCGGGCGAGCGACGACACTCCATGTGGCACCAACATAAGGAGTCTTTCCAGCCCCCATTATTCGAACATGTCCGACGTTTGATTATGGAGTCGAATATTCCAAGAGTTGGCCAATCGTTGAGCTTCCTGGGCTGTAATTCTGAATGTCGTCGTGTCGCGTGGTCGATATTGGCGTATGCTCGACATTTGTTAAGGGCGCGCCGGCGTACGTGGATGAGGGCAGGATGAGGGCTCAGAAAGCGTATCAGACAAGAAAGCCGTGATGAGAAGATTCTGTTGTTGATAAACCTCTTGGTACTGATCGAGTAGCGTTCCGTTGAAGATGCCCACAGAGCCTTCAAATTACCTTCTCCCAACAATCCCTACAGACCCGTTGGACCACGCTGACGAGAGCAATACTTATACAAAACATAGAGAGCCAGAAAGTTAAGAGAATAATTATATACCTAAGGGTGACCTTCTGTTGGACTAGCTCACCCGCGTGCAGCAAGCGATTGATCCATCTCGCCACTGACTTGATAGACCATCATATCTTGAGGTAAGTGCGAAGAAATATATTCAGGTAGACTCACTGACAACTCTACAGGCTCCTGCCTTGTATGTTGTCGCAACATTCTAGGCAAAAGAATATATCGTCGGCACTTCCTCCGGCTAAGATTTCTGTAAGATGAAAGATTTCCTAAATTTACAAGCCCTCCTTCATCTCAACCCTGATAAGATTCAACACCCTCTTTCCTATTCCGCGACCTCACACCCGCTCCTACACCAACTCGTATCAATCTTTCAGTCAAGTTTTTTTCCCTCGGTCTAGCGCCAGTTGTGAAAACTGAGTGACTGGCGCGTTTACGGCAGAGGGCCGGCGCGCCCTTTCACTTGCCACCTCGCCTCCAACTCACCCTCCCTTTCACTTGTAAAGTATCGTCGGCCCGTGCTAGTTTGTTTCCTTGGCGACCTTTTCTACGCTCTGAAGTCGCCAGCTTCGCACTCTTTGTGCGAACATATTTGATCACGTCGCAGTCTAGCAAAACCGTCGCTCTCTGCCATACTAGACTCCAAGATGGAATTCAACATCTCACCGCCCTTGTCGCCATCGCTCGGTGTAAGTCAGCTGCTAACCCTCGTCTTTGAGCAAAGCTGACTCGTTCCGACAGATTGCAGCCCCGAATAGGCAGCGCTCCCTCTCTGACAGCATGACAGTTATCGGAAGCCCTGTCCATGGAGATGTCTCTGCTGGCCACGTTCGTCAGCAGTCGTCGTACACTGCAGGAATCAGCCCGACTCGTTCTTACCCTTCCGCATCGTATGGACCGATCACGCCGTTCTCCTACCATGGAGGTTCTCCGGCCAAGGCTCGCAAGGAAGCCGAGCTTTCTGTCGCTGCTCGTGTCTTCGAGAATACCTTGAGTGAGGCCGCTGCCCAGCGTGGAGTCAATGCCAACGCCGCAGAGAACTTCAACATTGCTGGCCAAGGTGTAAGTTTACTATCATCAGCATCCGCGACATGGCTGACCATTCTAGGATGATGTCTTTGCACCTCAACAGGCAGTTACTCTGTATTACCCAGCTCAGCAGGCCGATGCTGTTCACCAGCGCGCTAGGTCCTCTGCCTCGGTAGCCCAGTACACTGCCTCCTCGGCACAAGCCTCTAACTACAGCACTGGCTACAGTTCTGTTTACGGATCCAACTACGGCTCGCCCAAACACACTCAGAGCCGCCCCAACCACCTCGAGACTCTTGCCTTTGTTCCCGAGGCTTGCTTCGTCGAAGAGTACGCCGCCCGCAAAGGTTACGAGGATAAGCACAAGGCCGACGATCGCATCTCTGCCAACCCTTACCAGAACAACCGCACGCTCGATCAAGTCTGGGCTCATCAATATGAGCAAGGTCGTGAGTCCGTCCGTGACCCCAAGTCTCTCGCCCCGCCATCCACCGGCCTCGACTACTCCAAGCCAGCCCCGACCTGGCCCGCCCTCATCAACCCCTACACCCAAACCCCCGAGACTCCAAACGTAAGCCCACTCCCCCCCCCCCCCCCCCCCCCCCCCCCCCCCCCCCCCCCCCCCCCCCCCCCCCCCCCACCCCCCCCCCCCCCCCCCCCCCCCCCCCCCCCCCCCCCCCCCCCCCCTCTCAGCACCACCCAACTAATTCTCCCAGGGCGTCTACGACGCAGCCTACACCACCTCCGCCCTCACCTCCGCCCTCGCCGCCATGTCCGAATCCATCAAGCATATCCTCAAGCGCCAGCACCAGCACGGCCCCTACAGCGTCGACATCCCGGCCCCGATGATCGCCGCGCTCGACGACTTCCCGCACCTCAAGCACCAGTACAGCGTCTTGAAGGACAAAGCTAGCATCGCTAGGACGGGCCGTGTGCCAGATGGCTTCCAGGGCGCCGCGCGCGATGTCGAGGCTGAGAAGGGTGTTGAGCGGGCTAGGCGCCTGGCTGCGGAGAGGGCGAGGCGGGTAGCAGAGGAGAGGGCGGCGGAGAGGGAGTTTTTGGCTAATGCGGCTGCGGCTGGTGCGTATAATGCGTACGGTGCTGCGTATGGATACATCTGGTGAACGATAGGGGATGCCGCCTGGGATTCGCTTTGCCGTTCGTTCGCGCATAGGTGATTCTCTGCGACAGGATCTTTCGGCAGAACACTTTCTTGCGACACTTTTCACGGCACCGCCCTCCTTGCGACGATTCTGACCTTGGGCTCCGCTGTTCGAATAGGCGAATCTGTCCTTTTTGCTCTGCGATGATCAAGCCAAGCCCTAATGCTCCGAAATTCTCGATTGCGTTTTATGGATCCATTTGGATTGTCAGGGGGGGGAATTGATGGGCGGCGGTGATTTGCAGACCGTGTGGCCTTGTCTATTCGATCTCTTCTCCACTGTGGTTATTTGCGGAGCCCGGAATTTGTCAAGGAGGGATGGATGGATGGCTGGGGTGCTGGAAGACGGTGGGGCAGGTCTGGGTGGATAGGTAGATCTTGCTGGGGTCAATATCAAGGATGGTGATTCTGCCGAAGTTTTGTGTGTTTTGACGGTGGTGATGATTGTCTTGCTGATCGTGCATGTCCACTGACACTAGGGAATTTGACGCCCTTCGAGACACTGGTTCTTATACTGATGCACAGTATATGGTACTTTGATTTGTGGATCAAGTACGAGAGTGGAAGACCCAGGCTTATTTGTACAGCAATCCCATCCCAGGACGCACCGATGCTAGAAGTACAATGCACGACCCACCCAAACACCATCCCATGCCTCGACAAATTCCCCTCCCAATCCTCAATTACTCATGCCGCCAATCCATCATCGCAGCGCAAAGCTTATTTGCCCTTCTCCCCCTTGTCCCCCCCATCCAACCACCCATAAAACCCCTTCGGCCACACCCCCGACTACCACCCATCAGCTTTCTCTCCTCCTCTCTCACATCACACACTCACCTGCGCCTGCTGCTCACTCCTCATAACCTTCGCCTCCTCCCTCTTCTCCCCAGCCTGCCCCTGTGCAGCCCCGCCCGCATTCGCTCGCTCCTCGATCGCCTGCGTCGCAGGGGTTTGTAGGCGAGGGTCTGGGAACCATTGTTTGCGCATCATGAGGTAGTAGGTGAAACCGACGGCGCCGCCGGCGAGGAAAACTTTGGGGATGGAGGATGCCATGTTGTGTTGCTTTTCGTTCGTGGGGTTGCGGAGGATTGGAGAGGATGTGGGAGGATGGAGGTGGTGGAGGTGGGCGAAACTGTGCGTGTAGTAGCAATTGCAATGGGGCTACGGGTCCATGAGGTACGGAAGGCGTGCCCGATGCAAAAGGTGGGTGGCAGAGGCTTTGTCGAAGAATCTTCGCGTCATGGTGATGTGCCATTAGGAAAAGTTTCGGGCCGTTTTCACGCGATCGGGCTTGGCAGGGACTGCTGTAGGGCTGATGCCGATGCGGCTGAAGAATGACGCGCCACAGCTGACGTAACAAGTCGGCCCCGATCTTTTTCAACGTTTCTCCTGGCGCGCGGAGTGGACACCTGGAGGGTATTTAACGGTTTGCGACGACTCCTTGGACTCCTTGCGTGGGACACTGCGACGGCGTGACGAGCGACACGATACGAGGGAGGTACTTACTTTAGTCATTCTTTTGGACTGTTGGATGTTTAGTGAAGAGCTGGAGCGCTGGGGAGAGATTGAGCCTTCTGATCGGAGATTCTGCACACGAGCACGACATGGACGGTGACCCGGCCGTGGAGCCAGAGTTGGATGGCTTCAGTCGCGTCCTCCCGCTACCCTACCGCGTCGCCCTCATTATAGTACTGGGTGAGAACTACAATCTCTCTCTGTAAAAGCTCGAGCTAATCTCGTGGCAGGTATCTGGTGCTGGGGCCTCAACCTCCACTACCTCTCTCTCGTTAGAATCGATGTCCCAAGCCTCATACGCTACCCAAGCCGCTCGTCCCCTCACCATCCTCCGCATCACCTGTCCACCTACCGCATCGCGACCTTTCTCTCCGTCCCACTAGTCCTCTCGCTGTTCTTGTTTTGGGGCATCACACAAGGCAACGCGACCGACATTGCCGGCTGGGAAATCCTGCCCAACCTGTACCTGCTGATACTAGTCGTGGGCTTCATCGCACCCATCCCCTTCGTCAGCCGAACTGGGCGGTCGCGCACGCTCGCGACGCTGAAGCGCATATCCATCGGAGGCATCGCCGAAGCGCAGGATGGCAAATTTGGAGATATCCTGCTGGCCGACGCGCTCACGAGCTACGCAAAGGTCATGGGAGACTTGTTCATCTCGCTGTGCATGTTCTTCAGCTCAAAGCACTCGTCCACGGGACCTCCGAATCGGAGCTGCGGCGGCGCTTTCTGGGTGCCGTTCATCATCTCGATTCCGTCGATGATTCGACTGCGGCAGTGCGTGACGGAGTATTTCAGGGTGCAGAATGCAAATAAAAGGACGGGCCAGATCAGCCCGGCCACGGGGTGGGGAGGCGTGCATCTTGCCAACGCGCTAAAGTACTCGTCTGCGTTCCCAGTCATCATACTCTCTGCTCTGCAGCGCTCGCCCGAACCCTCCAAGTTTGGCATGTCCGAGGCAACCCTCTTCCGTCTCTGGCTGGCAGCCGTCTTTGTCAACTCGGCCTACTCGTTCTACTGGGACGTTGCGCGCGATTGGGATCTCACCCTCTTCTCCAGCAAGAAGGAGCGCGAGGATCCAGAGCACCCTTGGGGCCTGAGAAGGCACCGATGGTTCCACGCAAAGGAGTTTTATTACGCAGCCATCGTCACCGATGCCATGTTGAGATGCACGTGGAGTTTCAAGCTCAGCCCGCATTTGGATCACTTCAACGATCTGGAGGGGGGGATCTTTCTTATGGAGGCCCTGGAGGTTTTTAGGAGGTGGATGTGGATTTTCTTTCGCGTCGAAACGGAGTGGGGTGAGTAGCTTGATCACGAGATTGGAGTACTTGCTAACGGGTCGTAGTGCGTAATCATCGCGGACCTGCGCCTGACGACATATTGCTTGGCGACATGTCTAACAAATTCGATGAAGATGATTAGAGCAGATTGATGGATACCCTTTAGCGTTGCATAAGCATTGCAAGGCGTTTCTCTGAATTCTAGACGAGTGTTATATCATTACAGTGGTTGTCATTTTCTCTTTTTTTGTGCCATCCATGCCATTTGAATGCATTCATCGTTCTAGATCCTCTTCTTTTCAATCCTATCTGCCTTCAGTCTCTTTCTCCTCTCACACTTCTCCTGACGAAGCTCCTACTTCTTCTGCTTTTCAAGCTGTTGCTTCCTCTTCAAGAGCTGATACCAGGGCATCTCATCCTTTCCCCGATGCCCTTGAGCCTTGCATGGCTGATCTCTAGCATGCTAGCGAGGTTTCTCTCTGCTATGAGGATCCTGCGCGCGGTCCTCATTTTCACGCGTACACGTGCGAGAGCGGCTTGAGAGGCATGTTGGAAGTGGTACCGCTATGAAGGTCATGAGTGCGCGAGTAAATCTGCAAGTGGGCAGGAGTGCGAGCCAGCGTTTACTGAAGCGTCTAGTATCATATCGACAACAGACACCAAAGTGAAAGAGGCGCGGGAGTATTCATGCTATCTTCTTCTACCCAGCATAGTGTACCCTCCCGTCCCGTCCCATCCTACACCACCCCCCCAATTACTCAAAATGTCTCTGCACAAACCCCACCATCTCCCCAAACATCTCCTGCGCCGTCTCCGCAAACACCGTCCCATGCCCAGCATTCGGCAACACGTACGTCTCCGGCTTCGTACCCGCCCACACCTGATCCTGCCCGCCCTCCGCATACACTTTCTCGCAATCCCCATCACAATTCAGCAAATCCTCTGCCCCCGACAGAATAAACACAGGCCCCTTAAACTCCCCTGCAGCAAGACTTAGGTTCCGGAAACTAAACGACTCGAGCAGGCCGATGGGCTGCGTGATACCCTGCGCGTACTCGATGGTCGGGATGTTTAGCGGCGGGCTCGACGGGTCCAGCGGGTCCGAGTAGAAGAAGGTGGTGGTGTGTGGGATGATGTCGCTGAAGGCGAGGTAGCCGGAGTCTTGCGGGAAGCTTGGGTCTACGGTTTTGGCGATGCGCGAGCCGAAGATTGTTAGGAGCCAGGCGCCGACGACAGTGGGGGGGCTGCCGGGCGGGGGGTACGCCATGCCGGTTAGGATGGTGCCTGAGGGGGGGAGTTAGTGGGTTTGGATATGGAGGGGAGGGGAGGGGAGGACGTGCCTTCGACGAGGTCGGGGTATTTTGCTATGGCGGCGTTGGTGACGAAGGAGCCGAGGGAGTGCCCGACGCCGATTATGCGCGAGACGGGCTTGGTGTTGGAGGTTTTGCCGGCGCGCAGGTTTTTGATCATCGAGGCGAGGAGCTCGATTTGCATCGAGGCTTGGACTTCGTAGCCGGAGACACTGGGGGGAGGGTTAGTTGCGTGGGGACTGGGGGAAGAGTGAGGATGCATTTACATCTGCGATCGACCTACGCCTAGGCGGTCGTAGACAAAGATGGAGTAGCCTTGCTCCAGAGCGTACCATGAGAAGCTGTACTTCTCGGGTTGGTACGATGGATTCCAGTAACTGTCTCTCATGAGCCTGCGTTCGTTTTCACCAGGAAGCAAGTCCCACTCACCGGCTATCATATCCGCCCCCATGCGTCATGACCATCACCGTACTCTCCCTCCCCTTCTGCTCCTTCTTCGGCGAACAATAAGTAGCCGAGATCGTATATTCCTTCGTCTCATTCGTCGGCCCCGACGTCGGATTGAACTTTTCAGCCGAGTCTGAGCGCGCCATGCCCATGGCTATCTTCGCCACATCGAAATTATTCTCGACTTTGGGGAGAATCCATTTAAGGTTTTCTGTGGTGAGCTTCGTCACGATGGTGTAGTCGACGCAGTCTCCGTTCGCGGGGTGGACGTAGGGGGACGTGGTGGAGTTGGCGGGCAGGGCGGAGACGAAGGGGGAAAGGAGGGCTCCTAATAGAACCACGCGAGAGAGGAGAGCCATGGTTTTTTCTGTGTATTAAAACAAGTCTGAATGGATGCTTCGAGGTGGTTCGCTAATTGAGAGGCAGGGAATTGATCTTTAAATACGTTTTCGAGGAAGCAACTCGCAACCCCAATTCCATTTCCACGATTCCTCCATTGGAGACTTCGCATGCCATTGAACGCACGTGTGAATTACGTAGTAATCTCCCCAAAGGATGTCTACACGCAAACCATCCGCAAAGGAAATGAGTGACCAAGCCACATCATCGCAGTGTGCGCGCTGCGTCGTAATGACAGAACTCTCAATGGATCTTTAATCACCACCACGATAACCGCCATACGCTTACTTACCACTCGAGGATGCAAAGTGCTGACTGTGGTGCTGCTTACATGAGATATCTAGCTCATGGCCTCGTTTTTCGCACCCTGGTTCTCGAAGTTGGTGATATGATTGGTCAGTTAGCGCTTTGCGCTTCGTTGAAGCGGGCCGTCTGTGTTGAATTTGTCACAGTGGCGCAAGAGGGTGGAGTGTAGCAATCTTGAAGTCGGAATATGCCCATGAAGGCTAGGGCTTCAGTGGGATGAAGAGGTGCGTATTACCGCGAATCTGGCTGCAGTTTTTGCTATTTGACGTCCGAAATGGGATCAGATTCCCCATCCAAGTCATTTGCCTGGCGTTCGTAGGCCTGGTGATTTTCCATAAGCAGTTGTGGTAAGCATGGGGTCAATCCTTGATCCGGCCGAAGACGAAAAGATCAGTGACGTTTACGATGTCAGCTGATCCACATAGAGTATTTGAGATCATGCGGTTAATACGAATTCCAGGCGTGGGGCCTCAGTACTTGTAAGCACGAACGTCCGTCCAAATTCATTCATAGAAAAAAACATCACACTTCCGTTGCCTTGACTTTTCGCGAAAGGCATCATTTGACTACAATAGGAAATTGAATATTGCGTTTTCTGAGTGGATTGATAAAGCGTAGTATCTCCTCAGATTGTAGAGAATTCAGGAGCCAGGATATCCACTCATCTAGTAGCATCTCAGTTCTTTGAGCTCAAAAGCATGCAAACAAGGCCTCTTCGCTCCAGATCAAGCCATCAACATCATGAGCCACCTTTGATGTGAACCATCTAAAGCCCCTGCTCCCGCTCTACGCCCGCCTTCCCGTCAGTGTAAACAGCTTCGGCAGCCCTCTATCGATCTCGAGCCAACGATTCTTGCCCAACGTCTTCATGTCCTTGGCCAATCGTAGGCAATGACTTCCTCAGCCCCCGCATCAACCTCGCCACCTTCCCTCCATACCTCCACTCCATCTCCTCAAACTCCTCCCTCTTCTCTCGCACCCACTCCAACAACACCTCGTCCTTTCCCTCCCACCCCTTTATCCCCGCTCTAAACCTCCTCTTGAACTCCTCGCGCTCAGAATTCTGTTCACGCAGCGCGTCGACAGCGTCTTGCGAGACCTCGGAGATGTGCTGCAGCTCTTCGATGTGCTGGGTTGGGCGATCGCGTTTGATGATGGCCATGTTGGCGTACAGCCGTGAGCGGTGCATCTGTTGCTCGAATTTAATAATCAGCTTGTTTGTGCCGTGGATGGCGGCGTCGATGACCTGTATGAATTTGGTTGTGAACGCTGAATTCGGGGCGTCGGTGTCATCATCTTGGGATGGAGGTATTGCGTCAGGCATTTCGATGTCTTGATTACCTTGGAACGGAGGTATATCGGTCATCTCGAGGTCTTGATTGACGTTTATGAGGTTGGTGGTCACAAAGGTCTAGGCTATAGATACCTGATGAGATGGAGGTAGGGTGTTCATATACCCTGAGATGGTTTGCTAGACGAGGTCTGATGAGCGCATTGGGCTTTCGGTTCTTGAGTCGGGCCATGGTTTTGTCTGCGTGTTATAGAGACTTCTAAAGTGGAAGCGGACCGCCTAGCGACTTGATACTGTCGGTCGCGAACCTAACCCAAAGTGACGGGTTTGGAGTCATAGGTGGCGGTGTGGCTGATAACAGAACTGAGTACCGTGCGCCAGGTGACAGGCGCGGTATTGGGGGAGGAAGAAATATTGGTTGCGTTTTTGAGTGATGAAAGCGCGTTCATTCCCTCTTAGGTACGACTTGGTAAGTCAGCACTCTTTTCCAAGGTCAAGGCCATGTGGTCAGACCAACCCGTTATTCTTGTTTCTCTGCTTCGGCCTCTTGTCTGATGTTTCAGATTGTACCTCTGGATGAGTTATTAGACCCACTCCCTTCTTCTTATCAGATGCTCATCCCTCACGATCACTCGCCCCAGGCAGCCGGGTTTGTCGAAGACCTCATCGGTGTTCTATTCTCGTAAACACTATGCAAGTGTAAGCTTGCTGTCCTTTGCAAAGTAGACATACAAATTCAAGGCTGTCGATCACGTCTGAAGCGTCCTTGTTGCATTCGAAAGAGACGATGGCTTTGGAACGGGTGGTTGTGGCCTTGAAGTGCCATCTCGCCAGTTTACTCCAATAACATAGCAATCAAATGAACAGAGCGATCAAAACGTTGCCTGTTTGTAGAAAAGTCAGACAATCTACTCGGCGAATATAATTACAGCAGGGCCGATAAACCGTAACATTTGACTTCAACCCGCCTGGCTTCTCATGACCAATCAGAACCCCACATGAGTATTGAGTATTGCCAAACGCGAGGAGCTCGACACCGTATTCACGCGGGGGTAATTGTCGGAATGGGTTTCTCGAGACGTGTTCATTCGTGTCCTGCAACAACTCTCTTGACATCTGGCTCGGGTTGTTCTATCCAGGCTTTCCGTTTTAGGTCCTCCGAAAACATTATAGCGTAATTTGCCCTCTCATTAATCCCATCTTCAACAAGGTTATGATATGCTTGGTTCATAGACCGCATGTATTCCTCCCACACCTGAGCTTTCATTCGACCTTTCGAAGCAATTTCCTTGATGAGCTCATTGGTAAGCTCCGCCTCCCGTTGTGCCAATGTGGAGATGTCCCTCTGGTAGCTGAGCATGAGAAAGTGGACATGAGGGTGGTTGTCAACGTTCGGAAAGTTCTGTTTGTTGAATTCGACCGCAGTGCGGAGTTGTTCACTAAACCCCCTCATAGCAGTCATGAGTCCGATGGTGCGCTGTATAAATTCCGCCTTCCATGACGCGTCCAAGGCAGACAACGTGTCGCCTTGACTGCTCTGGTGCTGGCCAGGGTCAGTGAAAAGACTGTAAGGAGCCTGGACCGCATAACCTACCATTGTTGCAGGAGATGCGTACTCCAGAAGAATGGACTGGATCGGTACAAATGTGCTGTGCACTGTGGATACGAATCGCGAAGAGTGAAATTCTGGTGAAATAAAGACGTCGAGGGTTTGCAGCACTGCAGCAGCAGCCGCAACATATTTGCTGAGCATGCGTACCTGGGTGGGTGGTTGTTGAGTTGAGCCATTGCGCGACTGCTTGGCTCTGTCACATGATAGTTCTTCCCACGTCCTGCGCAACACCACCAACGGGCATAGGGAGCCTTACCATATGCCCACGCATCTTCTATCTGATATTGCTTGACTGATACTCCTCCTAATCAACTAAACAAATAAAGACGTCAAAGGTCACCAATCAAACAAGTTCTTTTAAGTAAATACCGTGCATTGAGATATGTCTTCCTCTTTTCGCAAAGCGACTGCCCTTTAATCCATGCCGCTGATCAAGATTTCATGCGCCGCCGACGAGCCCACTCCTGTTTTCACCGCTTCAACCCAACGTTTCGCCGTCTCTGGGTCGATTTCTTGTAGCTTCTCCAGTAACATGTCAGTCATCCGTTTCCAATCATCGTCGAACACTCCTCCAGCGAGATCAACAAACACCTCCAGATTCGGTATCTGATCCCGGTAAACCCCGTTCAACTCCGTCCTGAACTCGTCCTCTCGATCCTTCAAGGTTGGCAGAAAGGCTTCAAAATGCAGGATCAGAGCGGTGTGAAGTTTTGCCATGTTGCGGCCGCCTGGGCTCTCCCTTAGGTGAGAGCGACCGCATTCAATGTAGTAGTAGAGTCCTCGCCGCCTTTCATCGATCCAGCGCAATCTGTGGATAATTTTCTGCATGATGCGGCATTTTGCTTCCTCCATTTCTCGGCGACGTTTCTTGCGCTTTTCGCTAGAGGGCATGTTGTATGTGCAAATGGAACTCTGTAGCGCAGTGGTGCGGAAGTGAGAAAGCTTGGCGAAGTGAAGGAATAAAACGGCTTTGGGGTAGCACAATCTATAAAGAGAACTGTTTGATCAAGTGACTGCATGTTTGACCTCATGAATTGTAGAGCGCGGGACCAGTGCAAACTGGCAATCCAAAGCTAACACAAGGGTCAGTCTGTTCAATCGTCCAGCGTGTTGGCTTTCCCAATGTCACCGACTCCCAGAATATAAATCTGTTCAAAGAGCCACTGAATTCAAAATGATGATCTCGTGGCTATGGAGCATTTTCTTCTCGTTGGCCTCTGTTTCCTCCACCGTCTCTCCAGCCGTTTCGTTGTAAGTTTCCATATCCACGGCTTTCAATAGTTCGTCGTGCTTCTCGATGTATTCTCTGGTATTTTGTGTGTATTCCTCCTGATACTTCTCCAATATGGCCCTGGACGGCCTAGAGGCCCTTGAGATTCCTTCGTCGAAGTCGTCACGCAGTGCATTGGCGTGTATGACCAGTTCGGCGTGGCGTTCTAGAGCGAGAGAGATCACGTCGTGCAGAGCTTGTATAACCTTGGTCAAGTGAGTGATCTTAGTTGTGTTGGTCGGAGAGACGGCGTCAATGGTTTCCTTCGCATTGCGTCGGCGCTTCTCGAATGCGGTGATTTGGTCGTTGCAATCTCGGGCGCGGTCATCTAAGAATGAGGCTGCCTTGTTGACGTCTGCGAGCAATTCATCATATCTGTGTTGCTTCTGTGCTCTCCGATCGCGCCTAAGCTGTTTGCGGGCCTGTTTTCCCCCGCGGCGGGCCTCTGCGTTTGCAGAAACCCATGGTCAACCGAGTCTAATCAATATTGGAATGGATCGGAAATTACCGCGATCATTTTTATCCATCAGATAGAGTAGATGAGTCAGTGCAGGCGGATCTTGGTGATTGTGAGGTAGTAGATAGGCGGATCTCGTATGAGCGTTGTGGTGTTCTTGTCGAATTGGAGTGAGATTTATGGCAGGAGTGAAAACGCGGTGTTTGATAAGAGTCTAAGATAGGTAATCGAAGGTAAGATTGGGTCCAAGGAATCATGATGACCGAAGTTGATTGGGACGAGTACCAACAGATATAACACAAAGATGTTCAATGCTAGCCAAAATACACCTCCCAGTATTGAAATCACTCATAGAATACCAAGCATCGGACCTCAATACTCTGTCGTCCTGGCGCACCCGCCGGTGTATTCGGGTCAAGGAAAGCCGTGTGTGGAGTCCTTAAAGCCAACCCCTCCACTCCCTTGGGCTCGCCCTCGCCCCTCGAATCGTAACATTTCAGCATCATAACCTCGTTTGGAGTCATGTCTTTCATATACCAGAATTTGTGATTCTCGTTCGCCGCCACTCCAAGGGTCTCGCCCCCAACCTCGTACCCGTCCGTCGAGTCGACGCTATTTGGATCTGGCAACTTTTCTTTACCACGCGCGTCATCATCGGCATCCATACTATCACGTCTCGGATAGAGAAGATCCACAGGTATAAAGTCTGAAGGCTGGGTAGATCTCCAATCAATGACCGCGAGCGGGAAGTCGGAGGCGGAATTTTCAATCGGCCGCCAGACATTAATGATTTGGAAACGACCTTGGACAAGCTCGTCGGCTTCCTCGCTAGGCAAGTGTCGCCTTACTCGTACCTCGGCGGCCGCGGGAGTCTGGTCCACATGAACGTTCTGCACGGGTTGACGCGCTGCATCTTTGACTCTTCGGCGAATGGTGTGGTCGAAGATGTGCACTTTCTTCACGCCTTGGAGTTTCTCACGAACCAGCTTTTCAACCTCGGAATAATAACCCCCTCTCACAGCTTTGTCATCTGTGAATAGCTTTTCCGCAGCGGGATAGTTGTAAACTGCGAAGCCGCTATTGTCCGTTGAGAATTCATGCTCTCGACCTCGAATGTTGTGAACTGGTCGTTGATATTCGGCCTGCGTGTATGAAAGTCCGCCGCCATCAACCTTTCCCCACGGTTTCCCTGTATAGGAGTCTGTGTTGATGTGGTTGAAGGATGCTGTCGTCATGGTTCTTCTGAACGTCTGGTTGAAGGTTGTTGGCAGGAGTTTGGTGAGTAGAGGCACTGCCGACATCAATCTCAATCGGCAGAATGAGGTGTGAGACGAAGTGCGCGGGGCGGCATTTAAGAAGCTTGCGCATTTCTAATCGCCGTCAGTGACGCCACCGAGATCGCTCGGCAGTCCCAAAGAGGCATGGTCGACAGTGCCGCTTACAATTCCATTGAACACATTGAGAGCATGATTTGTATGAAGACTTCGCATAGCACAAAATATGCTACTTTTAGAGTATTCTGAGATGGTATGACATCACCCACGCGCCAAAGTATATAAATAGAGTGCACATGAATACCACGTGACATTACGATGGCTTCATGCCGCCAATGCCCCTCTATCCCGTAAGATTGCATCTTCATCATGTAAAAGAGAAGATAGATACGATCCCTTGACATCCAGAGTCTCGTGAGGAGATTATGCAAGGCTGGGGGAAAGAACATACGCAATGTCGCAATCCATCGTTGGTAGTTGGGCAAGATGTAGCCGTCAGTGATGCGTATCTTTATTGAAAGCACTGCACTATCGGGCCTTTCACACACGAGCATCAAGTTCCATTAGCGTACGTCATGTCATGGAAAACTCCATGATAAAGATCTGACTGTCACCGTATCCTGGTGCCGACTTTACGTCCAAGTATCAAGGATGCATTGCTTGAAAAGCTGACACTCCCCTCGGGCCTCAATTGTACTGTTTGCTGATTGAAGGGTGGATTCTGGCCCAAGAGCACAGGTTCTCTCCAACCGGACAACAGCACTCTTGAAGCCAGCTTTGACAAATATCTGGACGTCTCCCTGAGTGCACCCTACTGATACTGTAGGAGCCTGAGCTCATGGATGACGGCGGTCAGCATAACTCTTCTGTCCCCATTACTATAACTAGATATCGCCTGCACCATTGTTTTAGATCTTCTGTCTTCTTTTAAGAGCAAATGGTTTGCAAATTGCTCTTTGGTTTTGCTATATTTCCTAAGCAATTACTCACGACCGTCAAACTAGTTTTTAGATATTCCACTTCTTGTCCTCTTTCCATCTTACTTCGTGAGTTGTCGAAGGTGGCGAGACTTTATAGAGTATGGCCTTCATCCCGACTAAGCATATAGTCTTAGTGGCGTAGGATCTTAGCGCCTTCATGATAAGCTTGTTTATAGAGGCGAACATCTGTAGCAGCATCGTAAAAAAAACTCTAGCACCGAGGGATGACTCACTGTGAGTTGCAGCCTATGAGTATTATGGAGGCGTCGTAATCGCAACCGATTCACGTCCATACGTTCTGGTAGGTCAAACAGGAGCGCCAGCAAAAATCACACGAGTATCACTAGCATTCATTATCACATCGCATCGGTTAGCCCTTGCGACTGATCTCTAGAACGTAGGTCTCGTTCTCTCCCCTTTCCACAGCCCCATGACCTCGCCCGTCTCTCCAGCCCACTCCCTAATTCCATTGACCATGGCTTTGGCCATTCCCGCATTCGTCCCACTCCTCTGCCTCCTTTTGCCCTCCATGCCTGATGTCCCTCCACTCCCTCCAATGCCGTATCCACTGGCACTCCCAGCTCCAACCGGAGCTTTTCCCGCACTTATGAAGCTGCTGCCCTCGCCCGTTGCATATTCTGAGCCCATTGACGGGAGCACATTTTCGCCGGCGGAGAGCGATACGAAGAGGGCGAATGGGACCAGCCACACGCAGAGACCAAAGTATGAGGCGATTTCAGTAAAGGACGGGACGTCTGGATCACGTGCATAGGGGTAGGAGCGCGAGTGTTGGGGCGGGGCGCTAAAGTGTCGGAACCAGAGGTAATGGTTGAGAATAACGAGGCCTGTACATGCATTAGTGGCCCTCATCTCAAACTTGTCCTTCTTTGAGGGACCAAGGCGTACCGCATGATATCAAAAACAGTGGATCCGTAAGCTTGACAATCGGAAAGCGGCGCAAGTTCTGGGCATATATGATGTGTGAGACGATGCTCAACCCGCTCAATCCAAGTGGAAATTTGTCCACTACAAGCAGCAGAAGCTGCACGCCGACGACGCCGTATATGAGTTGCGTGAGCAGCTTCTTTGCGAGGACCGTGTGCTCTTCGACAAGCTCGGATAGATAGTACAGCCCAGAAGCTACATCATAGCTCGTCAGCACGCGTGTCCAACTCCGACCCCCCAAATGGACATACCAATCGCCAGCGTGAGGAACGCAAACCCCAGTATCACCCCTATGTAACCTATGAGCGGTAGTACCCACATGTCGAGGATTCGAATAGTGAACTGAAGAGTTGGCGAAGTAGAGAGGTGTCCTTGTCCCGCGCGGAAAAACATTCCTTCGCTCCCCGCGGTGGCGCCTGCGCCTGCCCGATTGGCCTGGGCCCCTCGTCACCTCCACCACCAAAAAAAGTCCCGCGACCATCTCTTGGCAGACCAAACGACCCGCATTTGCTCCCAAATTCCCCCATCCTGCGCACAAACGCGTACATAACCAGATTCTGAAGCTGCAGGAAGAAGCAGGCACATCGCAGCAACCATGTCGCGCCCCGAAGACACCCTCCCCCCCGACCTCTTCTACAACGACTCCGAATCCCGCAAATACACGACCTCGTCGCGCATCCAGAAAATCCAATCCGACATGACGCACCGCGCCCTCTCGCTCCTGAACCTGCCCTCCCCCTCCCTCATCCTCGACATCGGCTGCGGCTCCGGACTCTCAGGCGAGATACTCTCCGGCACCGAAGAACACGACGGCACACCCGGCGGCCCGCACGTCTGGGTAGGAATGGACATCAGCAGCAGCATGCTCAGCGTGGCGCTCGAGAAGGAGGTAGAAGGGGACCTGCTTCTCGCGGACGCCGGGCAAGGAGTGCCGTTCCGAGCGGGCACGTTCGACGCCGCGATCAGCATTTCCGCGATACAGTGGCTGTGTAATGCGGAGACGAGCGCGGATACGCCGACGTCGAGGTTGGCGCGGTTTTTTAATGGGTTGTATGCGAGTTTGAGGCGCGGGGGGCGCGCGGTGTGTCAGTTTTATCCCAAGAATGAGGAGCAGAAGAAGATGATTTCGAGTGCGGCGGTGAAGGCTGGGTTTGGGGCGGGGTTGTTGGAGGATGATGAGGGGACGAAGAATGCCAAGACGTATTTGGTGTTGACGGTTGGGGGTGGGGAGTTGGATGGGGATATTACGGGGGTGGTGAGGGGGATGGACGGAGTGGATGTTGTTGAAGGGAGGCAGAAGTTAGGGCAGAGGAAGAGGGGAGAGGATAAAAAGGGAAGTAAGGGTTGGATATTGAAGAAGAAAGAACAGATGGAGAGGAAGGGAAAGGTGGTGAAGCAAAATTCCAAGTACACAGGGCGGAAGAGGAGGATTGCGTTCTGAGCAATCTGGATCATGGCTTGACGACATCATGGTAACGAGCATTAGCGAGGCGTTTGGAATTGATAGATCTGAATCATGCATCTAGCTATATACCACTAAAAGTACAGCTCTATACATCAGCAAGTACTTGTACACATCGCTCGTCCAACCTCATGCTTGTCCAAGGAAAGAAAATAATGCAATTTCACCTACACCCTCTCCATCTGGTCCAGAATGGCGCGGGTGAACTCGTGCGTGGTCGTTGAACCGCCCATGTCTCGGGTGCGTGCTTTGCCCTCCTCAATGACCCTGTATACCGATTGCGAGATGCGGTTGGCATGGTCATCAAGACCGAGGTGTCGGAGCAACATGGCGGCGGAGAGGAGCAGAGCAGTCGGGTTGGCTTGGTCCTTGCCCTTGATGTCGAGACCGACGTGACGGCATCCAGGCTCGAAGACGGCGACATCGCGTCCCATGTTGCATCCAGGGACGATACCAGGGCCACCAACCAGACCAGCGCCAATGTTGGACAAGATGCCACCGTACAAGTTGGGCATGACCATGACATCGAATTGCTGTGGTCGCGACACGCACTGCATGGATGCGTTATCAACAATCATGTCGTTGGTCTCAAGGGTGGGATAGTCCTCGGCAACCCTCTTGAACGTGTTGCGGAAGAGGCCGTCGGCGAGCTTCATGATGTTTGCCTTGTGGATGCAAGTGACCTTTTTCCTGTTGTTGGCCAGAGCAAAGGCGAAAGCAAACTTTGCAATGCGCTCAGACTTTGCGCGGGTAATGATCTTGAGAGACTCGACCACGCCGCTCACAGACTGGTGCTCCAAGCCAGAGTATTCTCCCTCGGTATTCTCTCGAATGATGCAAAGGTCGATGCCGTTGTGGCGTCCCTGGTATCCCGGGATGTTCTTGATGAGGACGATCGAGGCATAGATGTCAAGCTCTTGGCGGAGGGCGACGTTGAACGACTGATGGCCGGAGCGCTCGACAGGCGTGTGCAAGATACCCTTGAGGCCAATCTTGTTGCGCTTGAGGGAAGCAATGGATTCACGGAAGAGCTCTTCGGTGTGCTTGTTGCCGTCCTCGATACCAGATACGTCGATCTGTTCCCACTCGATTGGCACGTTATCGGCCTTGAAGATCTCCTTGACAGACTCTGATACCTCGGCACCGATACCGTCACCTGAGCCACGGTTGTTAATAGCAATTCGAAGCGTAGGGAGCTTATCGCTGCGTACCAGGAATCAAGGTCACCGTGTACTTGCCGCCGAATTTGGTGGGCTTGAAGATGTCCTGGGCGAGAGAAGCCATTGCTGTGCGCATTATTAGAACCGATTCGTGTCATCATGTCCACGCAGCGAGTGGTACATACTTCGTGTGGCCATCGAGGGCCCAGCAACGCATCGTGAGGCTGGCCTGGCGCCCCGCAGGAGGGTCTGCGCAATCGCAGCGTGTCAGCTTGCCGTTTGAACTGTCCAAAGCTCCAATTGAGTAAGGAGAGATTGAATCTTACCTGCGCCGTCTTCTGAGAGGTCCGCGACAGCATGGTGGGCGTGGGCGGCGGAGCGGAGTTCTGGGTTGTGAGGGATTTGACGCAGTTGCGCAGATGGAGCTGCCCGGCTGAAAAAAGCAAAGACCACCCTTGGCGCAGTGACAACACCAACCCAAACTCGTCTCAGCTCCAGGAGCTTGTTTACGTGCATCGTATAAAATAATTCTGACGTTACTACTTCGCTCGGTATCTCGCTTACCACAGAGTTCTTCTAGAGACTATGGGTCCTTGAAGTACAGCGACTCCAATTCACAGCCCTTGATTACGAGCGAAAACGAATCATAGCCAGCACATCAATAATCTCGCCTCGAGAACAGGAAACCTTCTCGACAACTCGATTTTACCTCTCTTTGGATTATATCGAAGTGTGCATATCAACTCTAGCCTCAGATCCTTTTGTCCAGTTTTGGACACTTGACTTTTTGATTCACAGATACGCCACGGTATTTCTCTGGCACGATATAAGTCACCAAACAAAGTTTCCAAGCCCTTTACTATCGTTCCTCCTGTTTCGTAGTCCCCCTCTTCATCAACACGCTGCAGATCCATAGCACAGGGTTTAAGGGCACCTGCTGTTGTCTCCAAACAGGTGACAGCTACCAGTCCTAATGGAAAGAAAACCGGATTTTGAGTCCTAGTGGGTCTGTTGATTCTCTCCACTATTTCTACCATCGTGCCACATCAGACATGGTCAGTTGCCCCATGCTGGGGCAAGTGATCGATTGTGGGGCAAAACCGGAATTAACCCGCGCATAACCATTTACATCATAGGGCCACTCGAATTTCTTCCCATTTCCTACTGTCACTCTCCAGATCTCGCATCATCATGGATACGCCGAACGTGGGATATATTGGCTTGGGAAACGCAGGGTATCCGATGGCGGCTTGCCTAGCGAAGAAAGGGTATCGACTAGCTGTTCGTGATGCAGATCCGGCTCGAGGTATCAAGTTCGTAGAGGAGTACCCAAAGTGCAGGACTGTACCTTCTGCAAGAGACGCTTTTATCGATTGCGATGTTGTGATCACAATGCTGCCCAATGGGGAGATTGTGAGAGATGTACTCCTAGGCGAAAACGGTATTGCAGCCCACCTAAAGCCAGGTACATTTCCATGCGAAGTTTACTTCCACTGTTACTGATGTTGCGAACAGGTTCTGTTGTCATCGATACCAGCTCATCATCTCCCTTTCACACTCGTAAACTTGGTGTGGAGCTCAACACGCTCTCCATCGATCTCATCGACTCGCCCATTACCCAAGAGAAACTCCACGCCATCGATACTGGAGGAGCCACGTTGATGGTCGGTACAGACTCCCCTGAAGCTCTTGAAAAAGTCCTACCGATTCTCAAAGACATGAGCACGCACGTTTTCCCCATGGGACTCCTTGGAACGGGTCACATGATGAAGACGCTGAACAACTACACCAGCGTCGGCAGCATAATAGCTTTATGCGATGCACTTGTGACGGGAAAGAAACTTGGGCTCGACCCGCAGACAATGGTCGACGTCATGAACGTTGGGACAGGCGTCAACTTCTCGACTCTGTACTCTATGAAAAACCTCAAGTCGTTCGACAGTGGGTATCAGTTGGAGCTCCTCATCAAGGACGTCAAGATTGCGAAGGAAGTCATTGAGAGCTCAGGGTTCCGCACCGACCTACCGAATATGGCGTTGAATTACTTGGAAGAGTCTATGAAGTTTGTTGAGCCGGGCGCTTGCCATTCAGAGTGTATTAAGAGCTGGGAAGATAGAGCCGGCGTGAAGATACTCAAGACTGAACGACGGAAGAGCATTTAATGATTTCTCATTTATTCTCCTCGAAGCGATAGTTATAATTCTGATTGTTGATGTCTGATCACTTATTGATTGTTAAGACAGTAGTATGGGTGTGAAATGATAAAAAGTTGACTAGATTGGTATCACGACTGGTATTCGCACAGTCTCGTCAAGGAGCAGAAATGTTGTGCCTGGTGTTGAAAATTCAATGAAGTTCCAGCAAGTGTCACCAAGATTACCTCGGAGATACGACACTATGATAGGCTAATTCTTCACCAGGGTTCTACAACTCTCAAGTTAGGCCATTCAATTTATCATGGAATAATACAGTAGCGAAGACTCACGTCCAGGCGTCTTATGCGGACGTGCAATGAAGCTCCTCGCCTACTTTCTCTCGACCCTCATATTCGACTTGACTCGCTCCAACAATTCTGCCGTTGTTGCCAGCGGCGAAGGATGTAAGTTACGCTACATATATCAGCAAATCGCTTCCAAAACACTGAAACAGGCATCCACAGCCAGCCTAGATGATCACTCACATTTCTCAACCAGGTCGTGCACTCCTCGTGCGTCCACTTCTCAGGATCTGTTTTACAATCAGCTAATTTCCTCATCTACCTTATCAAACCTACCCCATACCGTCATAAGAACCGAGAAAGGACGAGAATGGTGATGATGAGGAAAAGAGGAATCCACGCAAGTCCGGTGGGGAAAAGCAGAATGGATAAGATGAGAAGCAGAAGCATGTACATACCACCGGTAGGATCCGAGGATGGAAACATGTCCTGGCCCCAAATGCTCCACGCGGCAACGCCGGTCACAATAGCGGCGAAGGCGAAGAAGGGAGTGCGCGAGCTTGTTGCGCGGTCGAGTGGCGTTGGCATCGTGGATAGACAAGTACAATGACCCTAGGAGGTGAGATGCGAAAGGAACTTGTGTATGCTTTGGATCCTAGGCGGTATGAATTTAGGATATGCAGCAGTGTCGATGAAGCAACCTGTCCCACCCAGCAGGCATTCATATTCGCGCCACACACACGTCGTCACCGTCCCTGCGCACCATCCCCAATCCAGCCAATTCTCCCTCAGCCCCATGGCGCACCGTGCATGCAAGCGAATTTCCACCACAATGATTTTGGCTGCAGTAACGACCGAACCCGCATCGACACGCACCACACCCGCCGTCGAACACCACATCTCCCGCCGCAAACATGCCGTCCGAGGTCTCAGACATCAAGCAGTTCATCGAGATCTGCAGGCGCAAGGATGCCAAGTGTACGTGCTGCCACCACCTCTCCGTCCTTCGCAAGCGCTGCGATTCCACCGCAGCGCAATTGAACGCATAGGAAACGAGGGATCGAGATGTCGTGTGTGAGAGATGAAGGAACTGACAGAGGAATAGCTGCGCGCATAAAGAAGAACAAGAAGGTCGGCAACATCAAGTTCAAGGTCCGATGCCAGCGATTCGTCTACACGCTCGTCCTCAAGGACACGGACAAGGCTGAGAAGCTCAAGCAGTCGCTGCCGCCAGGTACGACTGCCCCCCATTCAATCTCCCACCGCTACCGTCGCCGGGCGAATTAGATATGGACAGCGGCTAATATTATGTGCAGGGCTCACCATCTCGGACATTGGCAAGAAGAACCCCAAGGGCAAGCGATCGGTATAAACGCATTGGCATGATGGAGCTAGGGTGATTTGACACGTGGGACGTGGATGGGGGAGGGAAAGAAGCATAACGGCAGGCAAAGGGCGTCTTTTCTGGGCTCGGCTTGCATGCCTCGGGGACCTTTTCTCCTCGGGATTACTTCAGAAATGAAAAAAGTCCAAATGTTCAATGCGATACGGGGTTCATGCTGTGTGTGCGTTTCACGCTGACTGAGGGATGGGTTGAGGAATTATATTGGAGGGTTGATGTTTTGCAGAGGAAGTCTGCTGTTGACGCTGTTCTGCGATCTTTGATGAACTATGGGTTTGTCCCTGTCTCGACTATCCAGGTACACCGCTTTACTGCCCAATCCCGCCTCCGTAGCCGTCTTCTCGAAGTTACCCAACGGTGATGGAAGACTTCGCAGTCGTCACGTAACGAATCGCCACACCCGAACTAATCAGCCGTATCAATACGACTCTTGCATATAGTATCCGCATTAGAACATGCATTCATTGTTCTGTCAGAGAGTGAATCTGAGGTCGTACGCGACGGGGAGAAGACCAGACGGATCGTGTTGGACTGGGCTGTCCGAGAGGCACGAAGCGGGCGTATTCAAAGCTTTCATCCCCTTTGTTTGCTCAGCAGTCTTTTGCGCGGGGCGTCGTTTCGAGGGGTCTGTTCCTTCGCGACTTGAGCTCGACTTCCTGGCCCACATGAGTGGTATGGTTACGTGAGAGGAACACCACGTCGACTATTGAGATGCTGTGAAGATCTGTTGCTGGGTTCGTCTGCTGTGTCTCGGATGTCTCGAACCTGGAGTGTACCTTTTCGTCTGTGTGCGAGTGCTTTGGGTACAAGAGCAATTGGTTGCCTTTCCTTCATGAACAAATTGCTACCTCATGGTCGTTCTGAGCTGTACGATTGACGGATGATGTACGTGGAAGTTGGACTGAACGTCAAGGCGAATATAGAAATCTGTACGCAAACCCAAGTCTGTTCGACTTTAAGGAACTGTGATTCGAGAGTCGAGACCCTGATCGAGAGCAGATCGTCATACGGAAGGGCGGAGTAGCTGAGATAGTTGCTAAGCCGAAAGATGTTTGGATGGAGAAAGATATGTCGCTGGGAACTGTCGACTTTCATGCTTGTCTTAGACGACTGAAGAGGGTCGCAACTGTTGCATCTCGTCGCTGCGGTAAAGCTGTCAGACACTGGTGTGATAGAGGAGAACATATTTGCTTACCTTTCCGACGTTGATATTGATGTTTTGGACGGAGTAGGATAAAAGATGTGGTAGAGGGGAAAGCAGCCGCACAACGACATGGCAAGAAAGCGCAGTGCATCCCATCTATCGGTTTGGACGGTCATGTTGGTGAATAGGTGCGGTAGGGAGAGGGCACGAACGCGACGGTTTTCCAAGGTTGAGATAGCAGCACGGTTTATTTGTAGTGTATCTTTATGAACTCGACTCCGGCTTAGGTCATTGCATGTTGGTGTCGTACCTGCTGAAATTACTCCCTCGGGCTGTGTCATGGCTGCTTTGCCAGGTTAGGCCAGGAAAGCGAGACTTGCGTGGCAGTAAGAAAACTGCTTGAGATTGCAAGTCTCCTTGGACGTGGAATGCGCGTTTGAAAGACGCGAATACTCTCATGAGGGACTGGTCTGAGAGCCAGCACGATAGGACGTGTGGCTTCTCTCTAGGTGGCTGTACCTTAAGGTGGGCGATTACTATGTTACAGCTGTTCTGTCGAGATATCCACTACCGTCGTGTCTGAATCCAATTCGTCCAGTCTTTGCAGAATATAATCAAACTGATGTCCCGACGGCATCCGGGACTCGTCAGCACTTTTACGGCGAGGCGTTCTCGAGCTTCCCAAACGCTAAGCTGGGTTTGGCTGCGGCGCAGAGCACATGGCGGTCAAGTCCAAACCAGCTTGACATGGATTCCTGCTACACATTGAACTCACATAACGGTGTCGGCTTCTGGAATGCTCAGAGATGGCTACAGAAGCCACGCGGAAGAGGCGCAGGCGCGCCGCATCCCTGTCGATGAATTAAACCCCTTTGGGAAGATTGTTGGTCGCGTCCGAATATGAGAACACCTGGCCGCCTTATCCATCGACGCTCCACAAGCGCGGTTGTCGCGCAAGAGGGGAGAACTCTCTTTATCGAATCACAATATTTATCCTTGGTGTTTTTACTTTTGACCGCCCGCTCCTGATCCGCCCACCGGCTGGGCAATGTACTCGCGCGACCCTTTCAACCTCCGCAAATCCGCCGCGCCCACTGCCTTTGCCGCCCTCCAATCCGCCGCGAGCAAGACCATCGAGACGGGCTCGAAAGCGGTCGAGTCCACCAAGCAAGCCCTCCAAGACGCCGACATGTCCTTCGCCCTACCGCGAAACGTCCCAAACTTCGAGAACGCCCAACGCAGATTCGAGGATAATGTTTGGGGCAAATTTACAGGGAATGAAAAGGGCCTGCCCATGTACAAAGACAAACCTACATCCTACGGACCGAGAAGAGGAGGACCGTGGTTTAGGCGGAAAAGAAACATTGGAATAGGTGCACTGCTATTGTTTAGTTTCCTCTACTGGTTCGGATGGTCAGGCAAGACCGAAGCGCAAGACGGCAAAAAACCTGCTGCAGGGAGCGGCTCAACATGGGGCAGCATATTGGGTGGCAAGAAGAGCGGCAAGGTTGATTGGGAACAGCGTAGGCAGGCCGTCAAAGATGCGTTTCTGATCAGTTGGCATGGCTACGAGGAACACGGCTGGGGATATGACGAGTACCACCCAGTGTCGAGGAGTGGACGATACATGGCACAGCCCAATGGCCTTGGATGGATCATTGTAGACGCTCTGGATACCATGATGCTGATGAACCTCACCAAAGAAATCAAGCACGCGAGAGAATGGATTTCGACGACGCTTTCATACGAAAAAGACCAAGATGTCAACACATTCGAGACAACGATACGTATGCTGGGGGGCCTGCTCTCGGCACACTATCTACAAGAGACGTTACCGGGACTGAAACCAGAGAATGGGAATGAGGAGGATCTGTACTTGGAAAAGGCCACAGACCTTGCTGATCGGTTGATGGGAGCATACGACTCGCCCTCTGGTATTCCATGGGCTAGCGTCATTCTAAAGACTGGAAAGGGTGAAGCGTCTCATGCCGATGGAGGGGCTTCGTCAACAGCGGAGGCAACGAGTCTCCAACTCGAGATGAAATACCTGGCATACCTCACAGGCGAAGAGCACTACTGGCAGAAGGCGGAAAAGGTCATGGAGGCGGTAGACAACAACGCAGCCAGGGATGGGCTAGTCCCCATCTTTGTCTATGCCGACAAAGGCAGCTTTCGTGGGACTGAAATCCGGCTCGGAAGCCGCGGCGACTCGTACTACGAATATTTGATCAAGCAGTATCTCCAGACCAAGAAGCAGGAACCAGTCTACGGAGAGATGTGGGACGAGGCGCTTGCTGGAGTAAAGAAGCATATGATAACCTACTCAAAAGACCACCACTTTACAATCCTTGCGGAGTTGCCAGCGGGTGTCGGCGGCAGAATCCATCCCAAGGTTGACCATCTGGTGTGCTTCATGCCAGGCACCATCGCGTTAGCAGCAACAGGCGGCCTCGATGTCACCGAAGCGAGGAAGCTCTCGTCTTGGGGCAAAAAGCAGGAGGAGGACATGACACTGGCGCACGAACTCACAAAGACGTGCATGGGCATGTACTTTATGAACCCGACTGGTCTTGCCGGCGAAATCACACATTTCGTGATCGATGACCCGCCGAAGATGTACACGCGCGAGGTACTAAAGTCGGATGACTTGGACCCAGCCGAGGATGCGGATTGGAAGACCGACTTCATCGTCAAGCCTGCCGATGCACACAATCTGCAGCGACCAGAGACGGTTGAGTCGCTGTTCTACATGTGGCGCATTACTGGCGACGACATTTACCGCGAGTGGGGATGGACAATGTTTGAGAGTTTTGTCAAGCATACCATTGTCGAGAACGGCGGTGGTTTCACTAGCGTAAGCGACGTCACAACGGTGCCACCGCCAACTCGTGACAACATGGAGAGCTTTTGGCTGGTAAGCGTTGATATCTTTGATTCTAACAGAATGAGACTAACGCAATTTGTCTAGGCCGAGACACTCAAGTACTTCTACCTCCTCTTTGGCCCGAATGACCTTTTGCCACTCGACGAGATGGTGCTCAACACTGAAGCGCACCCCTTCCCCGTATTCGACCCTAGCAAGAAGAGGTTCAAAACTGGGTGGAAGAGGATACCTCGGGACCAGAATGGCAATCTCGTCAGGGAGGAGAATAGTGGTGCGAAGACGACGACTGTAGCATAGTGTAAGCGTATAGATTTCTGAATGCTCCGTAATTGCAAGCATGATTGGCGTTGGAAAGCGAGCTCGGCTTTGAGAAGTAGAAAGAGATGCTTATTTCTGTGCACAAATACCGCCGTAGTTCTCACGCGCGCTTACTGCGGTCCCTAGTGCAGACAGTGTGATAATCTACTTGTTTTTTGAGAGGGGCACAGCAAGGTCCCCTCGACGCCAGGCAGAAACCAAACCAAGAGGAACCCCTTTCCCCTTCAAAAAACTATCAACGGTATTTTATTTGTTTTATCTTTGTAGTGGGCGTCCAACTTTTAATCATTTTCTCCAACAAAACTCGCCGACAAAGCAATCACCTCTACTCAATCTCAGCATGCCCCCTCCAGAATATCCAACCCCAAAGACGGTCGGCTCAGCCAAGCCCAACATCTCTTATACTCGTTGCCACGCCATCCGAGTCGTCGCATTCAACGCCGCCGGCGACATCGCCCTAATCTTCGCCAAACGAGACAACTACTACAAGCTCCCCGGCGGCGGAATCGACCCCGGCGAGGACCACGACGTTGCCGCCCAGCGCGAGATGCTAGAGGAGACTGGTGCCAAAATCAAGCTGCGAGCGGAGGGCGGTTGTGTTGCGACTACTGAAGAATATCGGGGCGACTTGCACCAGAGGTCTTGTTGTTACTGTGCTGATCTGGTGGATGGGGCGGGGGAGCCGAGTTTGACTGAGGATGAGGTCAAGGATGGGCTAAGGCATTTGTGGGTGCCGGTTGAGGAGGCGAAAAGGAGGATGGCAACGACGGAGCCGACGTCGGAATTGGGGTGGTATATCAAGGAGCGTGATGGGTATTTGTTGCATGAGGCTACCAAGTAAAGGCGGAGAGAAGTGGCAAAGCGATTGAGATGTGTTGCTGGCGGAGCGAGATGGTCTATTTCACATCACACCATCAAGAAAGTCTATCGTGCTCCGTAGAAATGATTCATTCCCGGCTTTCACGTCTCCGACTTCTCGCAGCTAGTCTAAGGAAGCAGACACATACAGTCCTCGACGCCTGGATATCTCCACCTAATCAAATAAGCCAGTACTATCTTATTGTTCCAGTTTCTCTGAAAATAGAAAACAATTTCATACTAAGTTAATTCCTCTTAACGTTAGTACTTTTGATTTAGACTTATGTTCAGCGGAGAATTGCCTTTACAAAGATATAAAAAGCTCTCGTGGGGTTGATAAACTCAAAGATTATCTCTTTCTCGGCCACGATGACGACACAATACCAGCCTGCGGCATAAAGAGGCAAGGGGGACTGCATGGATGGGCATATATCATCGCACCCGCTGATGGCTTGAGGGCTGACCGTCGTTGCCCCTTCGCAGCCCGACTGCTCTTTCCCGCCATAAATCAACCCTCTCCCCCACCTCTCCTTCCACCCGTTTTCCCACCTCTCCTCCATCACTCTTCTCACTCTGCTCGTTTCCCATTTCTACATCCGTCTAACCGACTTTCTTCGACCCGTTACCCCTTGCTTAGCATACACCAACAGAAGGGCAACTTACTTCAGCATCGCTGCCTTCTCGCCTCACTTCCGAGCTCCGCGAATCATGTCCGACTACGTTGACGACGACATGCACTGGCTCGAGCATGCTGACTGGGATCCCGATTTCGACTGGGACTCGCTTGATTTGGCTACACTGCGCGAGGATTTCAGGCAGTTTCCGCTTGAGAACGAGAACATGCAGATGGTCCAAGATCAGGGCGCTGAGGCGAGCCCTGGGATCGGGTGAGATTTAAGGAAGACATGAGCTAACGGAAGGGTAGGGACCCCACAGATCGCCTCATGATGCCAACAGCACGGAGTCGGTCACAGTTCCGCTTTCCGGCAATCCATCGGCTGGGACGAACCGTTCGATGGACAGCCATGATTCTGCTACTTTGAGTCATTCAGATGGAGCGCTCTCAACTCCTTTGTCGCCAGAGCTAGAACCATATGCTGCCGGCAACGTCACATCCGTAAGCACCGCAACCACGGCTGGACCTACCCCAATCGCGACAAGCAGCACCGGCCAATCCGTCCCCTCCAAGCAGGTCTTCACTTGCCCAGAGAAAGGCTGCGAACAAAAGACATTCTCAACAAAAACAAATCTTGATCGACATCAGAAGAGACATCGGACGGATGTACAGCTGTTTCATTGTCCGGCGGAGGATTGCCGTTGGAATGGTGCGAAAGGCTTTACTCGTGACGACAATCTCAACGATCATGTCATTGCCCTCCATAACGACGACACAATTCTGGCCTGTCCTGAAGGCTGCGGTGTCACGCTTGATAAGCTCCTGATGCCGGTACATGTTTCCTTACGCCATGGTGCTCAGCAGTCTTCCTGGTTGGCGACTACGGGGATTGTCGCGCGTTTGAATACTTGTCGCGAATGCCCTCTGCCTAAGTGTTCAAATCGGATCCACCTCAAACACGATAAGAGCTTGGACTCGTTGCAAAATCATCTTCTCACTCATGACCCGGGAGAAAGGACGAGCTTCGCAAACCTGCTTTTGCGACGTGGGTATGATGCAGAGTCTGCGAGGGTCGTGTGCTCGATATGTTCGGAAGATGGGATGACTTCTTTCGACAATCATCTCGAGTTCTATCGGCATTTTCTGAAAGGACACTGCAATGGAGATGATATTTCTCAGCTCCTGGCAATCGATCTTCCGGTTTCGACAGCTTCGCATGACATTCTCACTCACACTTTCCAACGGACTCTTGAAGGGATCGAGAATGTGCCTGAGGACGTTCGCAGGCAACGGCGTACACTCTTGAGCCTTTGGCCCGCACTCGAGCACCTTCATGCTATGTGGAAGATATGAAGGCTTGAGTGTCATTCAGTACCATGGAAGAGTTTTCCATGCCGCCCTGTAGTATTTCTGTTCATCGCTTACGAGAAGAGCATTTTGCGTACTTCCGGACTTTCCTTGATTAAATTGTTGGATTAAGTTAGTATGTATCTTCTTTCTTGGGATTCCAGGACTTTTCGCTCGTTCTCCAGATGCCTTGTTGCTGCGCTCATTGTAATCTTGATTTGGAGTTGTACGAATCCAACTTCGTACGCTCCTTAAAATCAAGCAATCGGCAGTGAGATTCCGTTACGATCGCGTCAACGGCGCCTGGGACGGAACAAGCAGACGTATTGAACAGAAAATTCTACCCTGGATTATCTGGCTTAGTTCTACCAGGTCGGCAAGTCTGCATGAACCCCTCGATGTCGTTGAAGCATCCCACCACATTCCCACGCGCCCACCTCCGCCGCCCATCGCCCTCCCCCTCCCTCTATCAGCGCTTATCTCCCCTCCACTTTTACCCCCAAACCTCCAAGAACCCCTCTACCCCAACACCAATCAGCCCCACACAAACCGGGCAACCACCCGAGGCTTATTCCAACGTCGGCGCTACAATGGCACTAGCCCCCGCCGGACTTATCAACGCTGTTCCTGCACCAAGTCAAGTTTGCCTATCGCGACAAGGATATCTTAATCCCGGGCTTGCGATCGTCGCCAAATGCCTATCGCGGCATCAACATGCGAGAACCGCCATGGGGGGTCCGACGTCGTACCATGCGACGCGAGGATAACCTATTTGAACTTCGCGGGGTGCCTGCTTCTGAACCACTCTCTCAACTTCGAGCATCATTTTGAGCGCGGCGTTTTCTAGCGACTGATTATGGCGGACGACGCAGCGTCCGATCCTGTGCCTGGCACGGTGCATCTGGTGGATTTGCTGGGCACGATGCGCGCGCAGCATGCGGGGGGTGAGCAGAGGGATATCGTGCTTGTGCCGGCGCCGTCGGCGGATCCGGATGATCCGCTGAATTGGTCGCCGGGGAGGAAGGCGTTGAGTACGGCGTGTATGTGCGTGTATACGCTTATGGTGGGGATTGCGAGCGCGGCGATATACAGCGTGTTGGAGCCGATTAGTGAGGAGACGGGGTTGACGTTGGATGATTTGAATCAGGGGACTGGGTAGGTGGGTACGAGAGAGGAGAGAGATGCGGATGCTAATATGGGTAGGTATATGTTTTTGTTCTTTGGATGGGGGTGTTTGGTTTGGCAGCCGATTGCGCTGCAATATGGAAAGAGACCTGTATATCTCCTGTCCATCCTCGCGACTATGGCAACCCAGGTCTGGGCGCCATATACGAAGACCAACGGCGAGTGGATTGCCAGCAAAATCGTCCAAGGCTTCGTAGGGGCGCCAATCGAGAGCCTGTGTGAGATTAGCGTCACAGACATCTACTTTACACACGAAAGAGGTCGATATCTAGGACTGTACGCCTTGCTCCTTGCAGGAAGCAACTTTTTCGCCCCGGTCATTGCAGGTTTCATCAACGACGCCATGGGCTGGGAATGGGTGCTAGTAAGTAAATCAATTCCGAGAGATCCCATACTCATACGCAACAGTACTGGTGCGCCATCTTCTGCGGAATCGGCTTCGTCTTCCTCTTCCTCTTCATGGAAGAAACCAACTTTGTCCGGCAGCCCACCATCGGCACAACGTCCTCCTCCCCGGGCACCACCACGCCTGTACAACCCTTCCCCTCCGACCCCGAAAAAGGCTCCCCCCTCGAAGCCGCACCTACCAATCCCTCCATTCCTTCTCCCACCCCTAAACGAAAAACATACCTCGACAAACTTAAACTCTTCCAAACCTCGGACCTCCGCAAACCAAACCACCTCCTCGGCATGACCACTCGCCCTCTCATCTTCCTCACCTTCCCCGTCATCCTGTACGCCGGATTTTCTTACGGCAGCAACCTCGTGTGGTGTAAGTAACGTCCCAGTACAAAAGTTCCTGCTTCTCCTCAACTGAACTGTCTAAAACATCACCCCCAAACACCACTACTTCAGCACATCTAGCCACATCTAAGCACTTCAACCCTCTTACCCAACCCCCCGTACTTCACCCACCCCTGCTAACCTTGTCTCGCGAAACCTAGTCAACGTCCTCAACGCCACCTCCTCCCTAATCCTCGGCGGCACCTACTCTTTCCGCCCCAGCATGGTCGGCCTCTCCTACCTCTCCCCCCTCCTCGGCGTCGCCCTCTCCTCCGCCTACACCGGCCTCTTCGGCGACTGGTGGATCCTCCGCTGCGCGCGCCGCAATGCCGGAATCGCCGAACCCGAGCACCGCCTCTACCTCTTCCTGCCCTCCCTTTTCCTCATCCCCGCCGGCCTCATACTCTGGGGCGTCGGCGCCGCGCAGCACGTGCACTGGTCCGGACCCATCGTGGCGATGGGAATCATTGCCGCGACGAATACGATCGGGTTGCAGGTCTCAATCGCGTATTGTGTGGATGCGTATAGGAAGATGAGTGGGGAGGCGGTGGTGACGGTGATTTTGGTGCGGAATACGATGAGCTTTGCGATTGGGTATGGGATTACGCCGTGGGTGAGGGGGATGGGGTTGAGGGGTGCGTTTGTGAGTGCGGCGTGCGTGGGGTTGGTGCAAGTGGCGACTGTGGGGGGGATGGTGAGGTGGGGGAAGGGGTTGAGGAGGAGGAGTATGCACAGGTATAGTAAGTATGTGGAGGAGATGGAGAGTAGTGGGATGGTGCATTAGAGGGGTGGAGATGGATGGGTATATATACGGCTTGTTTTAAATTTTCGAGCTTTTGCATATTGTACTACATGATAACCGCACCAAAATGTGCAGCAAAAGAGTCGTTCGTGTCAGATGTATGGATTTATTTCACCAACACAGAGTTTGTTCCCCCAGTCTCAGGCCAATTCTTTCTTCTTGCCGCCGAATTAGATACGTAGGCCTGATAGCTCAACGTACATACACCTAAAAATCCGCAGACTTGTAACGTTAACTTTCTCTGCTTTTCTCTTCGCCATCTTAAGAAAATCCAAACCATTCTTAAAGAGCAAGTATTCCTATCCTATAATTTCTCTTCGACTCCAGAATTTTATTACCTTCAAGGTGTGTACATACATCAGCCATATAACCACTTCCCTTATCCCCCCTCCCCTCATTCCCTCCTCTCTCACCAAGCCCTCCCATCCCCTCCCCTCCACCCACGACTCATTACCCTCCGCCGATCCCTCCCCATCTCCCATCTCCACCTCCCCTCTCTCGCTTCCTCCCGTGTCTGCGACGTGCGGAGCCATGTTACCGAGCCACGCTAGGGGAAAGGGGACTCAAATGCCGTGTGATGGCGCGCGCCGGCCCCTGGACTAAATCGCGCCACGCGCGAACCAGTGGAGCGCCACGGCAAAGCCTGGCATGTGGAGTACAGGAGTGTTGAGTTAGGGGCGCTTGGATGTGGCTTGCCATGGGATTCTGCAATCGCAGTCATCACAGGCCATGGAAATACCATGCATGCTCATGTACGATACGTCCATTACTCGCACATGTTGCGCAGCACTCCCTGCCCAATATTCCACAAGAGACACTGTTTACGCCACAAATCTAATACCCCCCCCTCACAATCTGCACCTCGCTCGAACTCGCGCTCATCCTGCGCTCAAACGGGCTCGATTTCACGTCCCCCGTGCTCTCGACATCCATCTCCGACTTCCCTTCATCGGTTGCCGGGTCGCTGCGCTCGACTGTGACTTCCGTCGTCTTGACGACTTCCATATCTCGTATATTGACGCCGCCCAGCGTATCCTCCATGCGCGCGTACGCCGAGTTGCCCAAGCCGGCCCCGACCATTGTGCTATTGTGCGTGGCGTTGGGCGGGGCCTGGGATCTCCCCTTACTGCGCAGCGTGCCGAGCATGGTATTGTTATTCCGGCCGGCGGATCTGGAGCGCGGGTCGTCGGACGAGTCCTGGATGCGGCCCTGGAAGAGGTCGAGGAGTTTGTTGAGAATGGCAAACTCCATTTTGAGCTTGCAGCTGTAGACGGCGGCTTTGTAGGTTGTCTGTATGTCGTAGTAGCCTGCATATTCGATGGAGAGGAGCGTGATGTCGAGGATGATGACCATGATGTTGACCCAGATGAGGTGCGTCATGACCTTGCGGGCGTTGCGGCCGCGGATGTTGCCTTCGGAGCGCAGCAGTTTTGCGGTTTTGAAGACATAGATGCCGGAGATGATGCACTCTTGGATGAAGAAGATGGTGACTTGGATCTTCTCGGAGATGGAGTAGGGTCGGATGAAGGGCTCTGAATTCGAAGAGTTGGCACCGTACTACCCGTATCAGCGACCATCGTAGAGAGATGGAAGTAGGCATGGGCTCGCGCTCAAGATGTGTGTTCACTTACCAAGAAAACAGTCACTGGAACGTGACAGATAATGGCATTGACAATGATCATAATCAGAACCCAACGCCCGCCGGCGAGTGTGTTCCTAGCGATCAAGTGCAACCGGGAGTAGAGCACCAGCGACTGCCCCGTAACCATGCATGGCCATCCAACGACCACCAGGGTCACGTACAGCGGCACCGGCACCGGTATCCTGTAAAATTTGAAGAAGAAGCCGAGGGAATACGGCACTATGCCCCACGACGACACGAGCAGAGAGTAGAAATAGAGGCCGCCTCGCCGTTTAAAGGTTGTGAATATGACCAACGTGAGCTCGATGACGTTGTAGACGGCCACGGCTAGAAAGGCTATCATGGTGAGGGCGAGGTGGTACGGAACGGAGTAGCCAATGCCGATGCCATTATCAACAGCCATGGCAGCCGTAAAGGGCCGTCAGCGTGAGGCCTTAGACCGCAGTGGAAGAAAGAGAGTAGAAGTGAGAGAAAGCAGAACAGGACGCAGTGGGTATAGTACGATGCGGAAAGCAGAAACATGTGCAAAATGCGAGTCTAGGGTCTACAGATATAAAGCAGACGTGGGCCAGTGTTTGTTGCAGAAGCCACAATGCGCGACTCACGTCGCTAAGCCTGAATATCACGCCTGATTTACCTTTGACAGCCACAGCAGAGTTCCCCGTACTGCAAGTGGAGCCACCAGCGCACTCAGAAACGCATAAGATCGGCCGCGAGTGAGTTGCGCAAGGGAAGGTGGATCATAACTGGGGCCGATCATCGACGGGTGTGCATGGCCGTCCGGGGAAGTTTGTGCCGAGCGTTTTTGGCGCCGTTTCCTGACTCGAAGGAGACATACCTAGCCCAGAGCCGAGTGTTGCCATGCTCGTCACACTCCTCGGCATACATGCGTGCCGGTACGTGCAATGGAAAAAGTAACGAGGGGGACTGTGCTGGAGCATCGGCCTGAGTTCACCGAGTCTTCTAGAATGCACGCCGCATGAGGCCGAGAAGCGCACAAGTTGCGGCGACAGATCGGCGCGTGTAAGCAATCGCGATGCCGCTCCCTCTCCGTGGTCGTTGAGTGGAAGATGCGGGGAGGTGTGAAGGACGCACGATTTGCCGCTGTTAAGAAGCTAACGCACGGACCCCGATGCACAGGCCCTGAGAGAACTCAACTGGATCCAAGATACAGGCTGGTTGCTGGCCAATCAAGCTGAATGTTGAGCCTCCGGATCCACCTGCTTGACTTGCTCACAAGCAAGGCTGCAAGACTCTATCATCACAGGCTCGAGCTCAGGCCGATCACCGCATCCTCTACGCCTTCGTATCCTCCAAACCCTAACCATCTGCATTGTCACGCAGTGAGCAAGTCCCAAGTAAGAGGCTTCCCATGGCCAAACCACGCTCCAATTGCATCCCCAGCGGCTCCGGGCCACGTCTTGGTCCCCAAGAATACCAAGTCGTCGAGCCCTGTCCCGAGCTGAGGGAACAAGCGAGCCCGGCCGCGCGAATGTGAAACTGCAGATCAGCATTTATAGAAGAGAAAAATGCGGAAGGGAGGGGAGCTGGGGCGGGACATGAATCAAAAAGCTGTGGGCAAGGCGTAATGAGCGAGTCGTTTGGGCGGCGGGGGATGAGGTGGCTGCTGCGGGAAGCGAAGTGCCGGGCAAGAAGGAATTGTGCAACGGTCGATGGCATTGTTGGGTGCGGTTTGAGGGAGGTGGAGAGGGGGTGTGGAGATGTGGAGGCGGGAGGGAAGGGATGGGGGGCGAAGAAAGGGCCCAGAAGAATGGGACCCGTTACCCAGGGGCATGTCACGCATGCGCTTACCGGATGCGGTCTAGATTGGTACTTTTGTACCAACATCCTAAATCGACTTCGACGCTCTGGCTCGTGTGATGTGGCACTCACAAGCTCAGCGATGAAGTGTAGCTCAAGTATTCACATTGAAGAGCATTCGACCTGGTGATGGATCTAAGTAACAATACCCCCGTTCTCCAGCGCCCCTTCCGTTCAAACCTTGACGAGGCTGAGAGTGATGGGCGAGATGGCCTGGGTGGTGTTGCTGACGCCTGTTTTCGTGTCAATTCTCTACTCGCTACCCGTATACATCGATACCCACCGTCATAAAGCGCGAGCCCGTATCCATTGTCGCTTCCCTTGACAGCAACAAAGGTCCTGGTTGTCAGCGTCGATCCGTCCTTGACGCCCAGCGCGTTGTTGTCGGTCGTAAAGGTGCCCCACTCCATCAGCTGGCCGCTGGGAATGTTCGACGAGCTCGGGTTGGTGATGTCGACCAGGTATAGCAGAACGCCGTTTGCGCCTTGCAGCGCCAGCTGGCGCGTGTCGTCGGTGTTGCGGAAAGACCAGGTGCCCGTGGGCTTGTATTGGTCGATGAAGAACTTGGAGCCGGCGGATTGGGTGCCGGTGAGGACGTAGTTTGTCTTTCCGGTCTGGAGGGCGACCCACTGGTTGTTGACGGCGGTCGTTGAGCTGGGACTGTCAGAACGAAAGTAAACAGTGCGGGCATGTCGGCACTAACGATTTGGATTGAAGTTGGTAGAAGGTAGTGCCGGATGGTGGGGGAGCCATCGCGTCGAACGGAGAGGACGGGCGGGCAGAGACCAAGCTGCAGAGCGCAGCGGCGACGACGAAGAAGGACTTCATGGTGACGTTTGTTTGAGCTGAAGGATTGTCGAGTCAAGCGGATCGGGGCAGGCTGGCGCAAAGAGAAGCCTTAAATCCCACGACAGTGCCGACTCTTTATATTATCGCCTCTTCGAGTAGATTATCCGCGGCGTACCTGTCGCTCGTATCGGTCCCTGCATCCGCGTCAATCTGCATCCATTTTCGACAGCAATCTGTCCTTCCCGGGAGCATGGCGCAGACCCGGTCATTATATTCCGTGTTAATATTCAAAAAGACACGCACATGGCCGTCGTAATGTCGAGCTAATGGCCTTGTTAATGTGACGTTGGAGAAATGATGTAGCGCAGGGAAGCTTAGGTACCATTCGCGTACCGGCAAAGATGGACAGGGACAAGGTAGCTGCGTAGTCCCCCATTGGTCAATGGACTAAAGGTAGAACCACTACCTCGAAGCCCGCATGTCGCCTGCGGGCGGCTCATTGACGTCCTCGTAGTGCTGCAGCGTTGCAAAATCGTACAGGAAGGAAGAGGAAAGGAGCTGCACTGAACGCGCGTTGCTTCATCTACGCTCCAGTGCAGCGAGAGGAACAATGAGAGAATAGAAGCTAGAGTCTTGGAAGCTTCGGCAAGGTGCTCCACTTTTCGGAATTGTTTTCAAGCATCATCGTTGGTGGCCCAAACCGGAAGAATAGGCTGATATATATCTCGATTGGGAACTTGCTGATCGTTGGTGTTATAGGCCATCGTGCGTTCCGGATATAGCGCTCGGCTTTTGTGTAAACGCTTCGAATGTCGATCCTTGAGAGCACGCCATATGGCTTCTTGTTCTCCGGATCCAGACATGTTCGTTGCTGGGACTCGTGGGGGAACACTTCGGTGCCTTGCAGGAAGCTCTACATTGTCCGCCAATGAAAAGTGTCCCTGCTACTCGTGCATGCGCGCTGCTCACGAATCGACAGCGCAGGTGTCGAAAAGTTTATTGACTCAGTAGCGTTGAACAAGTCTTTCGGCATTCACTTGATATTTACGACTGGGCATCGGTTGTCCGCAGCCTGACCTTGTGTACTGAGACGTTTCTCCCCTGCAACCGATGCGCCCTACGTAGTTTTCTATGCCTGGAACTCAACTTCCCGCTTTGTGTTGTCGCCGCTCTGTACATTGAGATAGTTTGCATAAAGCGGAGCACTGAGCTTCGCATCTGCCATGAACTTGTTCCAGTCAATTCCCAATCGGCTCTGGACCACGCTTCGCTGCGAGCTGGGGACGGCGAAACCATCTGGTTGGGCGTGCAATAAGAAAATATAGTTGTGCGGGTGCAATGGCTGCTCGGCAGGGGGCGCGGGTCCAAAGTACGACGAGGGCCCCGTTGCGGTGGAAGTCAGGACTGTGGTGCCGTTCTGCTTTTGAGATGAAGGAGTGAAGTCTTGAAGAAGGGCGTGTAGAACGGTAGTGCGACCGGTGCTGCCTGATCCTTTGCTGAACAGAATTTAGCTAGATATGGTCGGGAGGGGATCTGGAGCTTACACATCAATGTCAATCATCGCAAGCAGGTACTTGCCAGTCAAGTTGCCATTTGTTACTCCAATCACAGGCTGCTTCGCCACCGCTGGAAGTTGTGAGCGCAAAGTTCGCCATCGGTCAGACTGCTTACCCGACTTCTTCATCATCAGCCCAGGGGTGATGTAGGTCGACCCATAGTAGACATCGAGGTGGCTAGTTACCGCCGGTGTAAATCCGCTGGGTGTCTGCGCTACGGCAGTGCCGGCCGCTAGGAGCAGCGACGCAATAGTGGTGAAGAGCATGTCGTAAGCTTCTAGAAATCGCGAGACTGGCACTTCAAGTTGACGTCCTGTAGAGTAATTATACAGATTTACGCTGTGGCACCACGTCGATCGCTGGCCCCTCCCCCTTTTTGTTTTGAGTGTCCCTGAAATTCACCATGTTGGCCAAGCAATTTCAGATGTAATGGACCTTTCAGAGATGGGGCTCATATTGTCTTTTGTATGGATTTGAACCCGAAATTGCTCGTGACTGCGGATCCTGGATACCCCGCAAAGCCTGGACCAGGTAGAGGCTTCGGCATCATCTGCCCGGTTGCAGCAGCAGTGGTTTGCGGATCTCAATGCTTCTATCGAAGAATTCCTCCGCCGATGGGAATCCTCGAGTCCCATGTGGAAGTCTCGCTGGGTCTTGACCGTTAAGATGTAATTCACTGACCTTATTGAGAGGAGCATTACAACACAGCGCACGACGTCTTCAGGACAATTCTTTGGTGGGACGCTCAATCGGCACTTCCATATGGAACTGCCGTAAATTGCAGCGGAGTTGCGGTGGTTATAGTCGCCAGTGAAGCCAAGGGCTTGGTCCTAGAGGACTATATAACTTCAAGATGTCGCCAAGATGTGGAGCTGAGCTTCTCACAGCTTGTGAATGTGGGATCTGCAATGTCCATGTCCATGTCGTTGTCCAATTATAAGATAATGTGAGCCGCGGCCAGCATGGTGGCGCTGGCGGGGTGTTTGAGTATCGAGCGTCAGAGCACCAAGGCGTTCGATGTTCTCTAGGATTGCTCTTGACCTGAAATTCCAGAGATTTGATGGAGTCTGCGGTCGTTTCCTTCCTTTTGTCTTTTGGGTGGACTGGATGTCGAACCAGTGGTCGTGTCCGGCCCTTATTTCTCGCTTTTTCCAGATGGGAGCGGCTCAACATTACCTAAAGACGCAGTCTTGGCCAGGTGGGCAGTAGCCCCCCGGTGCATCAATGCAGACAGGACGACAATCCTCAATCATTCACCATCGTGTCCCCCTCATCAAAGGCGCCATCCAACGAGTTGCTCGTCGGAAAGATGTGTGAAACCAAAGCCACCCCCATCCTTCAACCCTCTCCTCTCACACGCACGGACCTTGGCGCCGACGACGCCTAGCCACTCGGCCTCGACGTCAGCGACGACAACCGCACGCCTTGCGCGTCTACAACACAGTAATGTCGCGTCTCGGCTCCCCAGCTCCATGACCAGACATTTCCCATCTCCCTCCCTCTCTTCCCGTCCTCCCCTCACTGAGCGCCCGCCATGCGCCTCCACATCTTGAGACGAAAGCGCGAACCCTCCGCCCTCCCCTCCGTCGAACATGCCGGGCAGACCTCGCGGGACGAGTCGCCGCCGGCGGAGATGACACGCGCTCACGATTCCGAGCCCGAGACGTCCGGAGGGGAGGACAGGAGTCGGCGCAATAGCGCACAGGTGTCGAATGTGTCCGTGAAGTCGTCCACGTGGGTCAAGATCCAGCGGCGCATCCCCACGTCCATAGCGTCATTGTCGCGCAGAGTGGGGGACTGGATCAAAGGCCCGCAGCCGCCGCGGAAGCATCGCATCAAGCCGCTATTCGAGCCTGTGCAGATGTTTTTGCCGCGCATGTTCGCGCGGCTGCCCAAGGCAGGGCAGGTTTTGGTTCTGCTCTGCGCTTTCGCGGTCTGGGTTGCTGTGTTTGTGACGATTCTATCAAACGGTAGTCTCCCAGGCGATATAGGCGGATTCGGTCCGCCTGTCAGGCTGGCGTGCATCACTAGGCTTTGGTACGTCGTGGAACAGACAAGGTTGGACTTCGGGCTGACTTTTGCTAGGCCAGACTCTCCTTCCTGCGGCCTCGATGGGCGCAATTGCCTTCCTTTTGATGACCAGAGTTTCGCATTTAGCTGTCCCGCCGACTGTAGCAGCGCTCATGTCCTTAATCCCCGGGCAATCGGCAATGAATCCATTATATACCGCTCATTAGTGGTAGGAGGGACACCCGATGCGTCACAGGGCGAAGATATATACCGCGGAGACTCGTTTATATGCGGCGCGGCCATTCATGCTGGTGTCATCAGCAATTCAAGAGGAGGTTGCGGCGTCGTATCGCTCGCTGGAGAAAAGAGCAGCTACGGCTCCGTCACGCGCAACGGCATCCAGAGCGTCGCCTTTGACTCGACATTTCCCCTCTCTTTCAACTTCAACCAGGACCAGCGCGTGCTCAGCTCCGCAGCAAAATGCGGCGATCCACGTTGGAAGGCCCTCGGTCTATCCGTCGTTTTCACCGTCTTCTTCTCCGTCATCACCACCTCCCCAGCCGTCTTCTTCTTCCCCGTTTTCATCATCACCTACTTCCAAATCGCCCTCGCATCCGACCCACCCCCCTTCGACACCTACCCCTCAGCCGTCTCCACCGCCCTAGCCACCCTCCTTCCAGCCCTCTTCATCATGACCCTCCTCTTCCATACCACCCTCCGCCAAACCCTCACCCACCTCACTGCCCCCCTCGAAAAAGCCATCCTCTGGACCGGCGCCCTCTGGGTAAGTTCCCTCAACTCCCTCACCCTGGGCAAAATCCCTCTCCAACGCCTCACCGCCCACGACATCTCCCAACAGCCCGGCGCCCTCGCCTCTCTCATCATAATCATCCTCGTCCTCCTCGTCATCGCCTTCCTCCAAGTCTCACACTTCCGCACCGAACGCCGTCTCCCGCGGTACTTGGCCTTGTACGCCCTCCTTGCTTCTGCTCTGCTTATCTCCCTGTCTTTCCCACGCCTCAACCTCCGCATCCACCACTACATCCTCGCGCTCCTCCTGCTCCCAGGCACGGCCCTGCAAACGCGGCCTAGTTTGCTGTACCAGGGCCTGTTGGTAGGCTTGTTCATCAATGGCGTCGCGCGCTGGGGCTTCGCGAGCGTACTGCAAACCTCAGCTGCCCTGCGTGGGGATGCGCAATTGGGGCGTGGCGTGCCGTCCATCTTGCCCCCGGCTATCAACGGCTCCAACATCACATTCGAGTGGGAGCCGTTGGTGCGTGGGTGGGATGGGGTGAGCGTGCTAGTCAACGATGTCGAGCGCTTCAGGGGATTGGATGGGGGGGAGACGGAGTTCACGTGGGTGAGGGAGGCGATGGATACGCCTGAGTATTTCCGATTCGGCTTCGTAAATTACGTTGCTTTTGGCGGGGTCATGTATAGTGATTTTACGAGGGCGGGAGTGTGGGGAGTGGATGGCGAGTGGAGTGGAATTCCGGATGGTGTGACTTGAGTCAGGTACGAGGATATCTGGCAATCAAAAGTTGAGTGTAAGAGTGATTGATTGATCGATCGCGAGGAAGCTAGACATGCCTACGTAGCTTCCCGACTGGCTGAGCTGATCAGGAAGGCTCGAGCCATCTTTATCAGGAACACTTGCCGTAGCCATAGGCAATAGGAAGGTGCAATCTAAAAGGAAGAGGAGGTTATTACAGGATCTGATGTGAATGAATCAGTGGCACGGGGACGGTACATATATGTAAAGATAACAAAATGAGTACACGCACAGCTTTCAAAATCATGTTCACTAGGTTCTACATGTCGTTCGTTCGTTCGTGTCATGCATCTACATCAATGTCCCGCGATACCCCCGCCTTTTGTAAATGCTCAAACCATATCACGCTAGCTTTCCTCTGATGATGCGTACATTCGTTTCAAACAATACTCAATACACCGCTTCGTAGCACCGCCTCCCTTCGCTCGAAGCACGCTAGGTCCTAGGGCGTTGAACACCACACCTCCATGTCAGGCTCTTCTGAGCATCCATCTCCTGTTCTAGAACGCGAGACGCAGTCATCACGACGCCTTTTCTTCTCATAAGCCCTAGAATCGTCATGGGTAAGCCCTGTTCCTCCGGATACCCCTCACCCTTCATCCCTCACCCCCAAAATGCGGCAGCCGCGCAGGCACGAACCCTTCATCCGGCAACGCATCCTCAGCCCATACCTCTCGCGGCTCATCATTCAGCGACCGTGGCCTATTCGGCGTGGGGGCGAAGCTCGAAAAGTCCGAGTCGTCGACATGAAATGAGCCGCTGTCAGGCGCCGTCTGCGGGTCGAATGTCGGAAAAGCCACCGCATCCACGCTGTGCTCGACCAGTGGGGATTGGAGGAGCGGCAAGGCTGTGCTTTCTGCAGCTGGTATCTGCGTCGGGGAGCGGCTGGAGAGGGTGTGAGGAGAGGGCGTGCGGACGGAGAGATTCCGGTCTGGTGTTAGACCGCGTTTAAGCGCGAGGTTGAGCGCATCTTGGCGCTTGCGTGCGACGTCTTGTTCCTCTTCTAATCGAAGGCGCTCTTCTTCTTGTTTGAGGTCTGCGAGTGTGGAGACTTCTTCTATGGTGGCCGACGCCGAGCGTTTTTGGTTGGGATCCTCGTTGCTTCTCTTTCCTGAATCCGTCGTGTGCCGCGAAGAGGCTGTGCGAGTCGACATGCGGGAACCGCCTGGGCGTTTGTTGCTGCTTTTTGTTTTACCACTGCTGGTGTCGTCGATGATGTTTGTGTTGCGCCGGTCGAGCACCATTGCGAATTCGTCGTCGAGGGGCACGGCATCGTCGAGTTCGTCTTCGCTCGGAAAGATGTCGCCTCGCGAGCTGAGGGAGTCGGTCGTCTGGCCGGAAGCGCTCGTGTGGCTTCTCTGCCTCCGATGCCCCTTGTTCTCGCTTCTTCGGTCGTGTTCCTCGTCGCTATCTTCAATCAAGGGCTGCGATTCCTCCTCGAGACTTCTCCTCTGCCCAGGGTGTTCTGTCAAGTCTGCTGCAGAAGGCTTGTATCTCAACACTTTTCCGCCAATCTTGAAAGGCAGCCTTCCCAGAAACCCAAAGTACGACGAGCTCGGTATAATGGTGGGATCTGGACCGCCGTCATGTGGCTGCACGGCGCTCTTCCTCCTCGCCGTGTTATATCGGCTGTCCCTATTTCTCGTCCCATAGCTCATGGCCCTCTGTCGCCCCGGCTGTGCCACGGTTCCATAGTTGTTGGACCCCAGCAGCCGATCCAGCCCATCATTTCCCCACCCCAGTAACCCGTCTTCCTCATCCTCCCAATCATCGTAGAAATCAAAGCTGAGTTCGGCGCGACCCCTCGACCGTCCGTGGTGTCTTCGCCGGCTGTCGCGCGCGGGGAAGCAAGGCTCGACGCAGCTCTGGAAGCCTTGCGCAACCGACGAGAAGCACGGGTTCACGTAGTCGTGGGTGAAGTTCCAGATGGTGACCTGCGCCGACTCATTTGCCTGCTCGATATTCTCCGTGACATGTTGGAGGGTTCTGTTCCAGCGAGGGTCCCCGCGACGATACATGACGTCGATGCGAAGACTATCGACGGGGCTTGGGCAGCGAAGTGGTGCAGCAGCGGAGGCGCGCTGCTGTCTGAGGGCGCATCTGGTTAGCTCGGCGTGGTGTAATGTTGGAAGCGGGCGAGGGAGTTGTTGAGACGTGGATTGCGCTGAAGTGTCTGCTTTGACTGGGTCGGCCCCGAAGAATGCCGTCCACGGGTGGCTGGGTGCACGTGCATCACCCCACAATAAGGCGTTGAACCCTGCGCATCTCGCTCTCGCTGCGCCTGGCATCTCCGAATCCCTTCGGAAATTATAATTTCTGGTTTTATCGATAGACAGCATGCGCTATGTCCGCTTTCTTAAGACGCCGCGCATCGAGGACAAAGACCCCGCCAACAGTCTAATATCATGTCTGATAACAATAACGTCCGATCTGGGAGACTCTTTTCTGCCGTATGACCTTCCATTGGTAGTCGAACTGCGCTCAGTGACTGGCCAAGAGAAGATATACGCACAGAAAAAGGTCGTATGGGCGGGTGGGAAGCGAAGTCTTGCCATCACTCTGCCCTTGAGCCGGATCCGCGTGGTGTGGCCGGCAAGAATCCATGTAGGCATGCACGACAAGTCATCTTTAGACGATTACCACCGATTAATCGAAGATGAGAAAGTGGGTGTGTTGTCTGCGTGGAGCGGGTCGCTAGATCCTCCCAAAGGAGTGAAAGAGGCTGTAAAGTTAGTTGAAAGGCGAATAAGACCTACCGCAGAAGCACGTCCTGTCCCTGAACTACGTATATGGGAGGAGACGGGCGAGAGTATAGCTCGTCATCTATGGTACTGTATTTCTTCGTTCCAATCGAGTTGAGTGTTGAATCAGCATAGGGATGCAGGAATTGCCCTGTCATGTCACTTGAGCAGCCTGCTGGAGAGAAAGGTAGAGGATGATGCTTTTGCAAAGATCATCCAACTCCCCGAGGGCAAGAGAATCTTGCGAGTATTAGAACTTGGCACTGGCTGTGGAATTGTAAGCTTGCGTGTCACACTCTATACACACGCGCCTGACTTTGTCGACCACAGGTTGGCATTTCCCTCGCTCAAGCCATTCATGAAATAGACGTCATACTCACCGACCTGCCCGAGGCCAAGGATATCGTCTCAACCAACATTGGTCCGACTGGGCTGTCCTCGCTCACGTTCCAGACTTTGGAATGGGATAAAGACTTGCCCAAACTACCGAATTATGGTGTAGAGTGTCCACACTGCACCGAATTAGACCTCATCGTTGCTGCAGACTGCACCTACAATCCAGACAGCAGGTTTGTTGCCAACCTGAGTGAAGAAGACCCCCGCTTATCCGTGTTCGCAGCCCAGCACTTGTCAACACAATCAGTAGACTCGTGCACACATCGCCACAAGCCGCTGTCGTCATCGCAATGAAAGTGCGGCACTCTGACGAAGAAGTGTTTTTTGGCCTGATGGGTGATGCTGGTTTCAAAGTAGCGAGCTCGAAGAACCTACCATTGCCTGGGGATGAAGGGCCAGGGGAGGAGACGGTTGACGTCTACCTGTTCAAGCTGAGTGACAGCGAGAAACAGCCAAAAGCTGTACCAGACGAGTCCTGCTACTATTTTTATCCGAATCTGTATTCCGATTGGTGATCAGGATTCTGATGGTTGGATGGAGAAGGAGGAAAATGGTGGACTTCGTTGCGCACGTCTATAATCGGAGCTGCCCCAAAAAATCAAATCTATGGCCAACATCAACAGAATGCGAGTTCAACTTCTCGTCAACAAACTATGCAATCTTCTGCACAGTCAGCGCGCCATCAGAACCATCCTTCAGCGCAACGAGCCCGCTCGACTCTATACGTTTCTTCCACATATTCGACTCGTACTTTGCCGTCACAACCGTCAGTCTAAGCTCGGGCTCTTCACCTTGTGGGAGTGGTGTCGATTGACCCGAGCTTACAGGTGTCGCTGTCCCCGAAGCCAAAGGCGTTGTGCTTGCTGATGGTGGCGGTACTTGCGTGAATGTCCATCGCCCAAACGCCCAGTTGAGAATATATCTCGAACGCCCTGGAGGACCGAGTGTGGAAGAAGAAGTGGTAGAAGCAGAGCCGTCTGACGATTTGGGCGTCATCGAAGAGTACAAGATTCCTTTGATGCGATACACTGCGTCTTTCGTGGGCTCTTCTAAGAGTGTCTGTAGCTTCTCTACATCGACACCAGCCTTGGATGCGGAGATGAGCGTGACCGACAAGACCTCCACCTCACTCGAATGTTCATGGTCATGATGGTGCCCTGAGGTTTTGCCGATGCCCTTTGCAAGCTTTGCGTCCAAACCGAAGACAATGTCTTTATCCACCCACCCCTTGTCGCTCTTGCTCCTCGGCGTTGGTGGATCTACTTCCAAGGCAAGTATGGCGTCTTCAGCATCTTCCAGTCTCCGCTCAGTGACAAGCTCCCACTTGTTTAATACAATTAGATCGGTGTATCGCGCTTGCATCTTGGCGGTAATCGAGGTATCCTCGTAGCCCTTCCAATTCTCGACGTCGATGACTGACATGACTCCATCAAGCACGTACTTGCCCGTGCTCCGAGACAGGCGATTCACCTCCATAGCTAGGGTGGCTGGAAACGCCGAGCCAGACGTCTCGATGACTATTCGGTCCGGCAGGATCTCGTTTGCCAAAGCCTCCAGCGCATCTGACAGTTGGCCGACCAGGTTGCAGCAGATGCAGCCATTGAGCAATTCTTGCACGCCGGAAATTGCCTGTGATGACGCGAGCTGAGAGTCAATGGCGACGTCACCAAACTCGTTCTTCAGCAGGGCTAGCTTGTACGACTTTGGCAACTGTGGGATCAGGTTCAAGATCAGAGCTAGACCCGCGGTCAGGATATGGTAGCCCCGTTTCACCTGGTAGCCGGAAACTCACTCGTCTTCCCCGAGCCGAGGAATCCCGTTATTATGGTAATAGGAATAGGCGTCATAGTGGCACTAGACGTCGAGTATTGCAGTCACAGAATGCTTGTACCTGCTCGAAATGGGCAAACCGTAGGAATGATCGAACATCTCGGAAGCCCCGATGTTGAGGCACGTGTGGGCGCTTGCTTTTAACGCCTAGACCCTGACATTGACGCGAGCTGCAGATGACGTAGCCACTAAGATCGCGTGCGTCGCGGGGCATCTTGCATTCACCAACCCTTGCACAGCCCTCGCTCGATTGTGGAACAAACACTACTGCATCCAAGACTACCAGGCGCCAAGTTACATTTGCGCGCATAAATACCTGCTTCTCCTCCAACTCTATCTTGAATCTCTTCTTCAACGAGCCTCTTTCCCAATACAAGACACACAAACAAGCACACATCAACATGGACTTTGTCAAGAACTTGGCTGGCGGTGACAAGAACGAGGAGCCGAAAGCTTCATCCAGCGAGCAGAAGCAGGAGGGCGGCTTCCTAGGTGGCCTCGGTGACAAGTTCAACTCTGCTGCCGGTGGAGGAAAGGAGAGCGAGAAGAACGAAGACTACGTCGACAAGGGTGAGTGCTCAAGCTTTTGATTCCAGAGTCCCTGTCCCGATGTCAGACTAACGCGTACCAGGTGTCGACTTCGTCCAGGAGAAGTTTCTCGGCCAGGGTCGTCAGGATAACGAGGCATGCTCCCTCCTCCATCCGTGTGCATGATAGCGCTTGCTAACGTAACCCAGTCCGCCTTCGAGCAGGCCAAGGACGAGCAGATCAGCGATTACATCCGCAAGCAGTACAAGTCCACGACTGGCTCCGACATCCCCATCAAGGACAAGGAGACCAAGTTGGGCTAGTAGCTCCACAAGTCTAATGACCTCTTCATCCTTTCCCTCTGACGGGTGGTACCCTGACGAGCGTCTCCCTGTGGTTTTGGGAACCTGTTATGATAACGATAGCCCTGTACAATCAATCCATTGAAACCCTTTGAGCCCTCAAGCTCCCATCACTCCTTGCTTATGAGCTCGATGCACTGCTTCAGCAAGCCCATCAACCGCTGCTGCACCATTCTGCCCCCACCGACATTCGCCGCGTGTCTACCAGCGCCCCACCCAAAGGGCAGCACCAGCCGCCGTCGGCCCTTGGGGTCCACGACCACCAGTGCATCTAGCGGAAGGTGGCCTCCGCCCAACGGATGTGACAGTCCCAATTTGACAAAGTGATTGTATTCCGGTGCAACAGCCTGTATCAGCGGGAGACAGAAGGGCGAAGCGGTTGAGGGTACGTGTGAGGAGGGATCGCGGCAGAGCACGAGAGCCTGCAATGTTGGAGCCACGGCGTAGAGATCTGGCAGAGCAGTGCTGTTGCTTGGATTAGCTCGATGCCGTGACCCAACTCAACTGCGCAAAGCAAACTCACCACAATAGATCATAGTGCAGCTGCAAGTTCCCCTGAATGCAAAACACCACGATGGAAGATCCCGCCGCGTATCTCTGCACATTGTTGTGTTCTTGCACCGCGCTCCCAGGCGGACTGTGTAGCGTGGGCGACGCGAGAATGGTCGCGACGTCGATGCTCCACGCCTGGTCCGGCGCCACGATGCTCAGCTCGTCCAAATCGCTGTCCGTCTTGCTACGCTTCAACGTCGCATCTGGGGGCCGCGAAACCGCGATGTGCTGCGTGGCGGTCGGCGTAGTATCCTCGTGCTCGTCCTCTTCCTCTTCAGCTTCCAGCGCCAGCCGCGAGCGCTTGCGATTGAGCGCGACGCTCATAGTCCAATACTCGCGCCGGCATACGACCATGTAGTATCGTGGCGTCGCGGCGCGTCGGGGTGTGCCGCAGACCACTTTCACTGAAGCCTGGAGCCGTGTTTGTACATTCAACAAGTGCACCGTTACCGGTACCGTTGTCCCAGGGACTGAATCCCTCCCACGCGCATTGTCAAAGCTTCCCGCATGCGACCCCGCTACGCGCCCTAGAGGGACCCCACACACAGAAGCAAGCAAGCAAACATCTGCGGATGACCCCCTCGAGTCCATGAGCAGCCCGCGCGACGTGTCGAGCAGACTGCGCCAGAATGTCTGGAACGGGTCTATTCCGCTCGAGATACGGCTGCACAAGGGCGACTGCCGGACGTACGACAGCTCGGAGCCGTATCTGGTGCGTTATATGTACCTAGCAGAAGACTTCAAAACTGATAATGACGGCGTGTAGATACAATTCCCACGGATATCGTACCTAGGCTTCCTCGTGCCGAAGCTCCACGCCTTCTTTCGAGACAGCCTCATACACCCGGACGTCTCGTCGACCGAAGCGTGGCTCTCGTTCGAGGATGTCCCGCTGAAATGGCACTACGCGCTCGGCCTGCTGTACGACTTGTATTCTGGCGCGGAGCCCGCGCAGGCATCTGAGAACACCAGCGCGGGATACGCTTTGCTGGGAGAAGAGGAAGAGAGCCTGCCGTGGAAACTCACGGTGCACTTCTCCGGCTTCCCGGCGCAGCAGCTGGTAAGGCTGGATGGCGAGGGCAAGGTGCTGCATGATCTGTTTATAAACAGCGTCAAGGAGGTATGGAACGTAGTTGTGAGATGCAGGGTGGGAGTGCTGATGGGGTGTAGGCTGACTATCTGCGCAACGGCACGGGCAAGACCATCATGTCTCTCAACAAGGACGACTCGACGCAGCTCTGGACGTCCGTCAAGGAACACGACCTCTCCCAGTTCCACCCTATCAATCAGAAGCTGTTGAACCCGCAGGGTGCTAATATTCGCCATATCCCAGTGAAGCTGTACCTGCCGCATTCGGCGTCCGACTCGAAAATACAAGAGGAGAAGGACAAGGAGGCTGTGGGTTCGCTTCGTGTCGTACAGTCCCTCGTCACCCCGTCTCTATCGTCCCGTACGTATTGTACTGTCAAGTGGATTTCGCTTGGGCTAGCTGATACGTGAATAGGACAGCCACAGACTGTGGGCAGCGCGCTTAAGCAGATTCTCCCGAGCTTGTTCCCCTCGACACGCAGCGCCCTGCACGCTCATCCCGTGCTACATGGCGCTGTGCTTCCTCTGGCTGCCGGTGTCGAAGATCTGCTGCGGTCCACGGCTTATGTGGATGGTTGGCTGCATGTTGCCGTGGTGATGATGGGTTGAAGCGAAGCGCTCGCAGGCAGTACATTACATGCTACGATATACCCTATTTTCCGTTATAAGCGCCTTACCCATGATCTCCTCTTGTTAGTTCCAGATAGCACGCCGTGTTGAGAACCTTGAGGCGATGGCCAAATTCAGAATCTGGCCCGCGTACGCCCCATCTAGACTTCTGTACTCCTTTATCGCAGACCAGCACATGACCAGACGCGAAGTGCCGTGTCTATATGAAGCGACCACAGCTACAGCTGCTCGATGCCCTCGACAAGCCTGTCTAGATTCTCTTCATCATCACCCTGCATCAGCGCCTCCATCATTCTTGACCTACTCCTCGTTAGCAAACCACTCCACCACGCGCAAAATGCCTGGGTAGTACTCACACATTCCCCACCCGACTCGCCGCCATACTAACCTCCAACTCCCCACTCTTCACCTCCGCCACCTCAATCACCCTCTCGGGCACCTTCGCCAACCTCGCCACATTCAACCCATACGACCTCAAACTCGTCCCCTCCGCCACCTCATACAAAAACACCACCTCCCTCCCCCCCTCCCTCTCCTCAAACCGCATATGCACATTCCGCACCTGTCCCCCAACAAACCTCTCCCTCACCCTCGCCAAATGCTGATAATGCGTGATAAACATCGTCAGCGCCCCGACCTCCCGCACAACGTAATCCAGCACCGCCTCCGCAATCGCCACGCCGTCAAACGTACTCGTCCCACGCCCCAGCTCGTCCAGAATCACCAAAGACCGCGGCGTCGCGCTTTTCAGTATATCCGCCGTCTCGCTCAGCTCCACCATAAAAGTGCTCTCGCCCTTGAGCATATTGTCAAAGGCCCCCATGCGCGTGAACACGGCGTCTAGCATGCCGAGGCGCGCTGCGGTGGCGGGAACGTAGGAGCCGATTTGTCCCATGATGGCGATGAGGGCGGCGGAGCGCACGTACGAGGATTTCCCGCCCATGTTGGGGCCTGTGACGAGCAGGGCGCGCGGGGCGGTGGAGGAGAGGTGCACGTCGTTGGGGACGTAGGAGTCGAGGAGGAGCGGCTCGACGGTTGGGTGGCGGGCGCCGGTGATGGAGAGCTCGGTGGCGGAGGTGAAGGTTGGTTTGACGTAGCCGGGTTGCGAGGCTAGGGTTGCGAGGGAGAGGAGGGCGTCGAGGGTGGCGAGGCTTTGGATGCAGTCGCGGAGTTGTTGGTATTTGGAGGAGATGGATTGGAGGAGGCGCGTGTAGGCTGCGTCGCAGGCGGCTGCTAAGGACTCTTTGTGTTGGTCGCGCTCTTGGAGCATTTTCTTGACTTCGGGCGTGTGATAACGACCTACTGCCTTGGTGGCTGAGATGCGCTGCCATGACGCGGGGATCTTCTTCTCTTCGGCGGACTTGGTCTTGACTTCGATCAGGTATTCGATACCCGCGACAGTCACATAGTTGACCGTCTTCTTCCCCAGTTTAGACGCAGCTACAGGCCTGTGAGAGTTGAGGTCATCCTCGACCGAAGCAATGCTCAGCTTGAGATCGTTGACGTCCTCAGGCTCATGCTCCTCGCGGAAGAAGGAGTACTTGTCGTCGTCCTTTGCAGCCTGCATGTTGATCTGCTCAAGAAGGTCTGTAACGTCCTGTGCGATCTGAGGGATGTTGGCAATCGCCTCGCTGAGCAGTGGGGATCTGAAGCCAGCATCTTCGGGCTTATTGACAAAAGCATACTCTGTCGCAATCGTCTGGAGCGTTTGCAGAGCAGCGAGGAGCTCGGGTCGTGTGCACTTTTTGTAGTAGATCCGGATGAGAACCTTCTCCAGGTCAGTCCTGACCTTGGCGAGAAGAAACTTTAGCCTGTCCACTGGGATGGTGTTCTCTCCGTCCTTCAACTCTTCGACTGCTGCAATCCGCTCCTCCAACTTCTCTTTGTCAATGAGCGGCCGGCCGACCCATTTCCTGAGTAGCCGCTGACCAAATCGGGTCTTTGTACGATTCATAGTCCAGAAGAGACTGCCCTTGGCAGTAAAGTCCGTTTGATTTTGGTAAATCTCCAAGCTTGAGAGTGTGTTGCCATTGAGGAGCATGTACGACCTGGCACTGAATGGCTGAAAGTATTTGGTAAGATCGAAGACATGCTCAAGACCGTACTCGCCAAGATAGGTGATCATTGCTGAAAGGCAGATTGTGACATGCTCCGTCAATTGGTGGACCTGGTCGAGAATGGCGCCCTGCTTTGTTGCTTCTGCACTCGAGTTCGACTTCATCTTGTCAGCGTAAAAGTTTGAAATGTGACTGTACGCCAGGGCAGCCATCGTCTTTGGTTTCTCCACCCGTTCAACTCGGGCCTTGTCTCCGAAGACGTTCGTCTTGCTAGCGGAGAGATGCTGAACGAGTTTTTCTGTCGCCCTCGAAAGATCTCCGACGATCAAGAATTCAGCCGGCGCAATGTGCAACAGGCGAGTCTCAATGTCGCTCCGCATGAAACCGTCTTCAAAATCGTCGTAGATGATATCGCCAGTAGCAGGCTGGACGGCTACCAGGCCGACCTGAACTTTCTCGTCGGTTCCCCATCCCTTTGCGTTTGTTTCCGTAAGACAAAGAAGGTACCCAGTGGACTGTGCAGCCGTGTCTGAAGCTCCGGCTGGAGCATCTAGCCCCTCGACATCATCAACGTACGTTCCTTTGGTGTACAAATTGGTCAGCTTGCGCGTAAAAGGGGCATTCTTGTTGTCCCCGACTGCTTTCAGAGCTGCCGTCTCAACCTGCCTAACAACTCCGACTTTGTGGTTCGCTTGAACCAGTCGTTTGACGTGGACCTGCAAGCGGTGAACAGGGAAGCTGGCCGAAGCAAATCGATCGTAATGCGCTTCAGAAGGATCTTCTAGAGTCAGCAGTGTCTATGCTGTTGACACATGCACTTACGCTCGTCGTATCTAAATTTGCCCGGAATGCAAACGATCCCAAGCTCTTTGGCTGAAATCCTTGCATCCTCGCCCCAGATCTTGAACTTGTATCCAACCTCCATCACAATGATTGTATCCAGGTGCTTCCTTTTAATGTCCAGATACTGCTTCTCCATTGGAGTAAGCTTTGATCCCGCCTTCTTCACAGCCACGGCTTTTTTCCCTTTCATTGGCTTTGGCGCGCCTTCTTCGGCATCATCTTCATCTCCCTCTGCCTCGCCATCGTCTTCAGCAAGTGTCTTGTTTCTCCTCCTAAGCTCCGCAAAGCTGTCGGGGCGCCCAAGCTTCTTCACAAACTTTTCGTGCAACCTCTCTTTCAGCCTCTGCGCCGCAACAGGATCTTCGTCCTCTTCATTCTCGTCTTGAGGTACCGGTGAGGACGAGAAGACGTATTTTGATGTCCTGTTTGTGATTTTAGGATGTCTCGAAGCATTTAGACCTGCTTCTGAAGCCTGTCCAAGCGACTGGCGATGAGTGGCTTCAGCACTATCCGTTGTAAAGCTGTTGCTAGTTGCACTTCGTATCCTCTTGGTAGCATGGGCGAACGCGCCTGGGCCCTCTTCCTCTTCGTCTTCGTCGTCCTCTATCACGCGCTTTCGGTGAGAGAGTGTGGCGACTGGCGCTGGTAGGTTCTCCGCGTCCTGTGGCTCACGCGTGGTTTTGCTTGCAACGGGCGGCGAAGGAGGTTTCGAGGCAGGGGCCGTGGGGCCTTGGGTAGGCTTCGGAGCGAAGAAGCTCGAAATGGACTGTTGTTTTGTCTTCTGCGACGAACTGGGCTGCGAAGCGCTTATTTTTGGCGCCATTGTTCGTCGATTGAGCAATGGTGGAGGGTGGGCAGTAGTGTGAGTGCAGTCGGGGAGACGCGTTTGGGATCGACGCGGGCGGCACGTCACGGTGTCACGCTTCTTTTGATTTGCCAGCACTAACTCCAAACGGCGATATTATACTATCTAGGACATATCGAGACCCTCCATAACTCATAGACCCCCAAATGAAATCTTCTGTCGCGTCAGGTCCTGGTAGATGTCCTCCAGAATATTGCGTTTCCGCTTCTTGCTTTGCTCTGCGCTGTCTTTCTCCTGTTCCTCCTCGTCATCCAAATCAGCATCCTCTTGCAGCCGCGGCTTCCAGGCTGCAATGATTCCATCACTATGAGCAGAGTACATCTCGACATTGTGAGGGCGCCACGCAAGTGCTGAAACACGGCTTCTGGAATTTGTCTGTCCCTTTTCAGCGGGTGGTCCATGAGTTGCCTTTTGCTCTGGCCGTCGTAGTTTGCGCACGAGTCTGCCTTCGAACATTTCAAAAACCAGAATCTCGTGCGAATTAGGATAGAACATAGTGTCGTTTTCCAATGGGAGCATCTGCGTAGGTGCAAGGGCAGGAATGATAGGCGCAAGACCTGAGTTTCGCACCGTTGGTCCAAAATTGGCCAATGTATTCGCACCCGTGTCCGTATCCCAGACCCTGATCCTGTCGTCGTGTCCACATGTGATCAAATGGCGTCCATTTTCAGTCCAGACGATACCATTTACCGGCCCTTTGTGAGCCTTGCCTGGGCTATACCCGCGACTAGTAGAAGCTCGCGACATTATTCCAACGGAATCTTCCAGGTCCAGTTTTGCCAACTCACTCACCCCTCGCCGGATGTCCCAGAAGTGGACGCTCCCATCTGTCGCTCCACTGGCCAGTATGTGTTCACGAACAGGGCTCCACGCTGTGGATAGAACGGCGCCCGAATGACCCGCCAAAGAGTGTGTACTCGCTCCCGAGCGCAAATCTATCAGCCGTACAGCTGGCTGTTGAGTGGCGCATGCTACCGTCAAGTGGTCTGCGATGGGAGATAACGCAATGTTGTAGACCACCGAATTCAGATTGAACGACGCTGAAGGCGTGAGGGTTTCGGAGGAGTAGATCTTGACCGTGTGATCGTACGAGGACGTAAGGAAGGCCAGAGAATCAAACGGATAGAATGCGAGCTGTGTGATGCCTAGCCTATGCGCTTCTGCTGTTCGCTCGACCGTAGCCAAAGGCCGATATGAAATGTCATGGTTCTCCTGCTTCAGGTCATAACCCTCAAGATCCCAAAGTGCAATCGATGAGTCGGCTCCGCCCGAGAGAAGATAACGTCCTTCAAACCTGTCTATCGTGAGAGCATTGACACCGGTGAGATGTGCAATAGGCGTTTCGTCAGGGGAGTCATTCGGTAGCGCATGCTGATTGAAGGTCACCGGCGCAGGTTGGAGAGCATAGATGAGCCGTGACGCCGTGGCGCGTTTGAGGACACTCGGTGGAGAAACTCCGATCGCACGGCGAAGGAGATGTTGATTTTGCATAAGCGTGACATTCTTCGCTGTGAAGCAGACTGCGCGTCAAGGACAAGGTTGCGGAGGAAGCCCTGGCCAACAGTTCGCTTACGTCAGGCATCATCTCTGTCCCTTCCTTGCACACCCTAACTACTGTCTCCAACTCGTAGTTCCCGATAATGATGCGAGATCTGGTCAAGTGCCATGCCAGCATTCGAGCGCCCGCCTTCAGAAGGGCTCTCGGCCAATGAGGGGGAACAGCACCCGGAAAATGCGAAACGTCGAGTTGCGACAGTGTATGATGCCGTGGCGGGTAGGTCTTCAACCTACTGTATTTGAGCTTCGTTTACAATGATCAGGGAGAGTGTACAAAGATGGCTTAGTTCATCCGAAATCAAGCGGTCTTGGCCATGACTATCGTGGGCGCCCTCTACGGCCCGATGAGGTCCTTTTCAAGCAGCGGAATGCGCCTCCTCGATATGAAGAGACGGATCGATATTTTGCACATACGCGTCTTCCGTCCGGTCAAGCTCTCCCAGGCTCAGATCTTCTAAAAGCACTGCATCCGTACCTGTCTCGGTATTATGCTCGAAGCGCAGAGGACCCAAATTCCAAAGTATGGAAGAGCATGGACGAAACGGCTCTGCTTGCGCTAGGGATTCTAATTGAGGAATCATGCAAAGTACGATTGGGGGAGACGGGGGATCTTGCGTTCCTCGAGAGAGCAGAAACTGCCTCAGAAAACGAGAGAGAGGACAGCGATTCGAAATCAAACATTCAGGAAGAAGTGACGCATGCTGAAGCTCAACAACAAGGTGCGTCCGACGATGGAGATGGATCTCCGTCAAGTGCGGTCGCGGGAAACCAGTAAACTTGCCTATAGACATTTCACTCTCTTGCCACACACACAGTAGCCAAATGGTGTTCAACGAACCGAGATGCTGGCAATTATCTGCAGGGTTGCTCAGTCGTCCAGGTCGTCGCTTCCCTCTCTGATTTTGTGGCACGGGCTCTGCTGAAAGCGGGAAGACTCCTAGAAATCTAGCATATTTCCGCCATCATTCTGACCTCGAACTCTCAAGCACCATCCTACTTCAGCCGCCATGGTAAGACTAGTAAGCTGCCTTCTAAAGATTGCACCTACTGATATGCCCAACTCTAGGCCCCAAAGGTGACTGCAAACGCCGCCAAACAGGCGCTCATTCTAACATGGTTCCACAAATCTGCCGTCGCGCACAGCATCAAAGACCTCGAAAAGGCACTTCCCTCGGTTGCCTCCATCAATGGGATGCAAGTAAAGGACTATCTGCAGGCTCTATCCGATGACAACAAGATTCGCGTCGAAAAAATCGGTAGCGGAAACTGGTACTGGAGCTTTCCCAGCGATGACAAAAAAGCAAAAGAGGCTGCCCTTGAAAAGGTACAGGAGGAGCATGACAAAGCAAATTCCATCGTCGCAGAGCTGCAGGCCAAGGTTGACGAGGCTGGTGCCGCTCGAGAAGAGGATGAAGAGATGCTTATGGGAAGTAGTACGTTCTGGGACTTTGGCTTGCTTTTTACGCCTAACTGATACAGAACAAGATCGCAAAAGCCTCACGACTAAGCACGCCGACCTAATGAGGGAGCTTGATGGCCTACGAAAAGAGCTTGCCGCCTACAGTGGGCAAGATCCTGCGGAAATGGAAAAGAAACAACAAGAGACTGCACAATTTCGAAACGACATTGAAGCGTGGACAGATCACATCATGAGTATGGAAGGTTGGTTCAGAGAGCGGACCAGCGGCGACAAAGAGTCCATGTCTGGCTTGATGCGCATGTGTTACGGGGACGATTACGACGAGGAAGAAGGCGGCTTACGTGAGGTCTGATTTGCAATGGCGGATTAGTCTCGAGGGAGCTCGCAGCTTCTGCGCAGGACGTCTATTTCTCGGACAGCTAATAGTAAATACAGCCACTTGAAGCATGCTCTCCACCACATGGGCCGGAAAAGGTCCGCGCGTGTGCCTTGTCGCTTGCAGATGCCTGATGGCTAAGCCCCGTGATTGAATATGAATCATTGTGAAATGAACCTCGGGAGCGTCTAGACAGGCTCGAAATATGTGCCTGAGTCACAAGAGATGACTGTTGAATTGCTGGCCCAATCGCTGCAGCGTATGGAGCGTGCGCCTCTTCTAGTGGCTCAGCGGGGGTCGGTGCGGGTCATTCCAGCAGTCAGCCACCACCCCACCAAACCCTCGTCTGCCCAAGCGTCGAGTTTGCTGTATTATTATAACAGCAACCAAACTTTGCGCCCCTAGGTCGCTCGCTCACCATACTCACCATACTCACCACATAGCCCCGCACGCGCACCCTCAAACATCCAACACCGCCATTGGCCAGTGTCCGCGAGCATCCTACCCACATGGCATCTGCAGCAGACGCGCCCTCAAGTGCAACCCAAGACAATCCACCAGGGCAACCGTGGCGGGGCAGAGGCAGAGGAGGTTCTCGGTCTGGAGCACCCCGAAACAGCGAGAATAACAACTTCAGAGGGCGAGGACGAGGCGGACGTGGGCGTGGACGGGGACAACGGCCAGCAGACGGCGCAAGTCAAGCCCCATCCGCAGCTCCAGCCCCAGAGTCTCAAGGATCCGGCAAAGAAACAAATGGCAAGGCAAAGCTAGACATTGCAACGACACCCGAGAACACGCAGGCCGAGGAAGAGCCCGAGGGAGAAGTGTGCTTCATCTGCGCCTCGCCCGTGCAACATACCGCAGTAGCTCCCTGCAACCACCGCACATGCCATATCTGCTCATTGCGATTACGGGCTCTGTACAAGACAAAGACGTGCGCACACTGTCGGACGGAATCCGACTATGTAATATTCACCGACGATGCTACCAAAAACTTCGACGACTTCGTCCGCGGCGATTTCGACAAATCAGACGACAACCTAGGCATACATTTCGAGAACCAAGTCATCTACGAAGACACATTGCTGCTATTACGGTATAATTGCCCCGATGGCGAGTGCGATGTGGCTTGTTTGGGGTGGCCGGACTTGCATCGCCATGTGAAGACGGCACACGGTAAAGTCATGTGGTGAGTAGCCCCCGATCTCATAAAGACATTCTTTCGTCGACATGTTGGATGTTATAGTTTGTACCCTGTAATTGGTTCCACCAGATGCTAATACTAGGCAGTGATCTGTGCACGCGCAACAAGAAGGTCTTCACCCACGAACACGAGCTCTTCACGCCGGCCGACTTGAAAAAGCACCAAAAGTTTGGCGATGACAATCCCGGCGCCGTAGATCAGAGCGGATTCAAGGGCCACCCAGACTGCGGTTTCTGCCGTCAACGCTTCTACGGCGACGACGAGCTGTATACACACTGTCGAGACAAGCACGAGCGATGTCACATCTGTGACCGCCGCAGTGAAGGGCGGAAGCAGCAATATTACGTCGACTACAATGAACTGGAAGTGCACTTTCGCAAGGACCACTTCCTCTGTCCGGACCGCGAATGCCTGGAGAAGAAGTTTGTTGTGTTCGATTCGGAGATGGATCTCAAGGCGCATCAGGTAGAGGTGCATCCCAACGGAATGTCGAAAGATGCGCTACGCGATGCCCGGCGGGTAGACATGTCTGGGTTCCAACTACGTACATCGCACGAGCACGAGCACTCGAATCGACGAGAAGGACGGGGTCGGGGGCGAGGGCGGGACCCAAATTCCGAGCCTCTCCCCCCTTCCTCTGCACAGCCCATGAGCCGCGCCGAACTCGCATACCAGCGTCAAATGGCGGTCCAATCTGGGCCATCGGCAACAGGACGATCGTTTGGTGGCCAGCTCACATCAACCGAGGCGTTCGCAGCCCGACCTGCCCCTCGAGATACGACGCCATCTACGGTTACGGCGTCACGACCCACTAACGTAACCAACACGGTCAACAACGTGGCAAACAACCTTGGTACACTCAACCTGGAGGGCCCACCTTCGACTTCTGCGCCACGGACCCAGCGGGACCATGCAAGACTAGTCAGGCACAACGCTGTCACGGACCGAGCGTTAGCGATGCTCAACCACGACATGGCCAAATTCAACGAATTCACGACCAAGCTTGCAGCCTACCGGACGTCAAGCGTGTCAGCAGCAGGGCTGATTGAGAGCTTCTTTGCCGTGTTCGACACCAGCCCGGTGGAGCTGGGAAAGCTGGTCAAGGAAATTGCAGACATCTATGAGATTCCCGGCAAGCGCGAGGATCTGCTGAAAGCATGGGGCGACTGGAAGGCCATCAACGAAGACTACCCGTCTCTGCCCGGCTCTGCCACTGGGGTCTCGTTGAGTGGTGGCCCGGCAGCGCACGGGGGTTCGCGGTTGTTGAAGCTCAAGAGTTCCACGGCTCAGTCGTCGCGGTCTGCCGTGAGCAAGAAAGCGAGCTGGGCCACGACATCGTCGAGCAGCTCGTTCCCTTCACTCCCGGCACCATCATCGTCAGGAGGTCGCATCGGAGCGAAACCGGGACAGACACCATGGGCGACATCAGCGGCTAGCACGCGGGTGTCGCCCATGCCATCGCGCGCGTCGTCTTCGGTGGCGCTGGACAGCAAAGCCAAGGGGGCCATGGCAGACGCGTTCCCAGCACTTCCAGCGGCGCCCAAGCCGACGAGCACCCTCTTCACGCCGGGGTACTCTGGGGCAGGTATCCGTCGCGACAACAGCGGGCGCAACACGGCTGCCAATGCGTGGACGACGAATTCGGCGGTGGCGTGGCAGCCGAATGCTGGAGCGGCATCGAGCGGGGCGGTGGCGGCGGGGGACGAGGGTGCGACAGGCAAGAAGAAGGGAAAGAAGCAGACACTGTTCCACTTTGGTTGAGGAGCGATGGACATGGTCAGGTGGCAGATAGAACTTCTAGAAATTGTAGAAATTCCATGGGAATAATTGTGGTCTTGGTGATGTGGCTTGCATGGAAATGGTGGGCTGGGCTGGTGGGCTGGTGGGCGGGCGGGTGAGCGCAGTGCATCCGGATTGTCGGGAATCCAGGCCCCTGCACCTGCTCCACCTCAAACTTCAACAACCCCCACCTCAATCTCAACCTCAACTCCAGTCTCAACCCCAACCCCCACCTGCACATATAAATTCGCGCTATCCCCGGAGCCTCTGATCGTGAACGAAACCCACCCATAGCAAATCGCCACACCACCGCTAACATGCCAAACAATCAATATCCCGTCCAACCTTCACACCTGCCCATAAACCAGCTCCAGCCTCCACCCCAGAGCCTGGCTGGCATGTGTGGGGATAGCAAAGGCCGTCGCTACGAGTTGAGCGTCGAGCAGCAGCCCGTCCGCGCACGAATGTGCGGTTTCGGTGACAAGGTAAGACGACTCGCCCCGTCCGTTCGGTGCACAGCTGAAGCCATGACAGGATCGACGGCCAATCACCCCCCCGCCCTGCATAAGGCTGAGGGTGTACGACGCCACCGGCAAGGAGGTCGACTTCAATGAGGTCGACAGCACCTTCTTCGTCCTCAGCGTCGACCTGTGGGACGAGCACGGCTCGCGCGAGGTCAACCTGGTGCGCCACTCGAGCGGCACCCCCACCGTCTCGATAAGTAGCAGCACCACGACATCCTACCCCCCTCCTGGCCCTCACATTCCACAGTACATGGGCCAGCCCGGGTACGCTGCTCCCCAAATGGCGCCGCCGCCAACCTACTACCACCAGCAGGCGCCAGGCGCCATACTCAACTACGGCTACCCGTCCGCCGGCCAATATCTCCCGCCCCCCCCGCAAATGCCCATGTCCGTCGCGCCTCAGAACGGCATGTTCACACGCAACCTCATCGGCAGCCTAACCGTCAACGCCTTCCGCCTGACCGACACGGAGCAAAAATCCGGCTTCTGGTTCGTCCTCCAAGACCTGTCTGTGCGCACCGAGGGCTCCTTCCGGTAAGAAGAACTTTTCCCTAGAGCAACGAAGCCGCCAGCTAACATGCCCTCTCCAGGTTGAAAATGAGCTTTGTCGACGTGGGCAGCGGCATGAGCAATAACCAGCTCAACCAAGGACATGCCCCCGTGCTCGCCACGTGCTTCTCCGAGCCCTTTCAGGTCTACTCGGCGAAGAAGTTCCCTGGTGTTATTGAGAGCACGCCGTTGAGCAGGACGTTTGCGGCGCAAGGGATCAAGATCCCGATCCGGAAAGATGGACCGAAGCAGTTGAGCAATCAGGCTGAGTATGACGCCGACGACTGAAGTCGAGACAGAGAGGGGTCGGCCTGGTCAGCATTGTAGCAGCGCTCTCGGCGAATCATTGGCGTTTGTGTGGCTTTTTGGGAGGATAGTGTGGCGTTGATGGTTTTTCTCATGGCCTATGATGGCGTTACTTTCTCCCGTGTATTTTTATGTCTGTGCGGGTTTTATTTTTCCGCTTTGAGTTGGATATCATAGCTGGAACATAGGAAAGGGGAAAATGGCAGAGCCTCGTTGATCATTATATGCTTTTGCTCTGCGGTGAAGGCGTTAGTGCCGAGGAGCTGCATAGGTGCAGATGTGTCGTCCCGAGACATTATAGTCGTTTCTTTTTGTCGATATCGGTGACGTACAGGCTCCTTTCTTTCAAGAGCCCGGCAGCTCTCCCTCTACCTCCACCTGCACCACACGGGTTTTCAAACGGAATAATCATTCGAATACAAAGACGCGATATATCGGAAACCATCATCATCATCATGGCCTTGATCCATCTCTTCCCTGCCCTTCTCATCTCCCCTCCTCACGCCCCTAGCCCAAAAACAAAAACCCACACACCAGTCTCTCGCTCATGTGGCATTCTTCTCCATCACTATGTACGTCGGAATACCATGACCCGAATATGCTCTTCGCGGAATCTCTCTGTTTCTCTTTCTCGCTTTTTTCATGGGGTGCGATAAACCTGTCCACGGGCGTGTATGCGCTTTCGTATAGAGGATGGATGGACTTGTCTAGACTTCCGGCTGGGGTGGGGGATGCGCGAGCTGTGGAAGGAGAGTTGGAGGAGGTAGGTTGATGAGATGGGATCAGTAGCGAATGGCGAAAGGTGGTTTTTTGGTTTTTTGGTTGGTTGGTTGGTTGGTGTTGATGGTGCTTGCTAATAGTGAGAGTGGTGAGATGGATGGGGTTAAGGGGTGGAATGGAGAGAGAGGATGGGATGGGTGGGGCGGGGAGTGTGGCGGGGTGTGGGTGGTGGAGTAGAGTACATGGTGGTGGTGGGTTTTGCGTACATGCGAGGTTTTCCGGCGTGTTGGTGGTGGGTTAGTGGGTGGTGAGTCTTTTTTAGGGTTGGCGAGTGGAGGGAGAGGTTGGGATGGATATGGACGGTGTTTGTAGGTTGAGATGGCGGCGATATGAGTGGGCGAGCGAGGGAGGTGCGCTCACCTCTCGGCATGATCGTGGTTGTTGGGTGGGTTCGCAAGTTGAGATGGCGCTGTAAGCGGGCGAGCGAGTGAAGAATTGGGGTTTGTCTTTTGGGTTTGTGGTGTATATATTTATACTCAGAGGTTATCCATCACTAACCAACAGCAACACCGAATTGCAGACCCCGTTCGCTACACTCATTCAAGCTCACGGAGCGCAAAATAGTACTGGAGTCGTTGACACGCCGAGAATCCACGCTATCGAATGTTTATCACCAAAAACTCGAAACGGCTGCATCTCAGATGGCGGGGTGTCAGTATGTCTGACGACTGAAGGTTGGACACCAGCATACAAGGCGAGCTGGGGCCTGTATCAAGCATCACTCGAAAGATGGCGGGGTGTTAATATATCTAAAGACTGAAGGTTGGACATCAGCATACAAGGCGAGCTGGAACCTTATATCAGCCATTTCACTACCTTCATTTTTTTCTTTTTTCTTTTAAGAGGGGGGCTAATCTTAGTTAAGATAAAGATATAATAACGTTAAGGTACTTATATATTTTTATCCTAGGTTTCAGGAGGATATACCTAAAGAGTATATTAACTATCATAAGGTAGGTGTAAGACTTGATAAGTCCCTTCCTTCCTTGACGTTCCGGAGGTTTCCTCAACAAGGTTATCCACCATGGTTGAGTGGATATGTTGTTTCGTTGGGAGGCGAGGCATCAACCATGGTACAGCTAGGCTGCCCACACAGGAATATCGTATATAGTTCTCACCTCGCCCACAGCTCTCCATCAATCAATCAATCAATCACTCCTCCTCTTCCTTCTAGACTTCCTCAGTCTTACAGTAGGTTTATAGTTATATGATCTAAACACGTAGTAATTAGATATAGTCGATAATACACTCACCACTCCCTAGCGCGTCTGCCTTCTTGGTACGGCCTATGTCTCCGTGTGGACGGCAAATGGATCCGGGTGAGCATGCGAGGGCAGCGATCTTGGTGCGGGGAGTCTGCGGCTCTGTGGTCTACAAGAAGCATACCCTTTGCGCAGTGCCATACCTTAAATAATATAACGAAGTATGATCGTCATGTTTAGTCAAGGCGATAAACTACCTTAATGGTTTATGAGAGTTGAGACATGGTGTAGTGCTGCTCTGTTGCTTTGTAAAGGATTGGATCTTGCGCTTGTGTGTGCGAAAGTGCATGGCAGTAGCAGATTGAAAGGACCGCGAATGATGGTCGGGTGTTGTATCTTGGAGACTGAATCGAAAATTCAGGATCCTGTAGCATCAGGATATGTCCAAGGGTATGGTACAACAGTATGACAAGATTAGAGATATTCAGCTCACCGAGTCGCAAACTCAGAATTGAAAAGCGAGCTCGCGCAATGACATCACGATATAAAGCCCACTATGGACCCAACTCCAGCTCCATCCACTAACCAGCGTTCAATACCTACTCACCGCCTCTTCTGCTCCAACCTCGATACCAACACTTCCCCCATCTTGCCCTCCTTCCGCGGAGTTCGACCATTTCCCGCGCCTTACCCAACCCATCCTAGCCCCCCTGCCCCTCCAACCCCCATCCGCCCTAGCGCGGGCTCGACCTGTGGCTGTGGCTGTGCCCGCCTCCCGCCCCGTTTGCCCGACGCAGCACAAAGGTTCTAGACCGGCCCAGTCGCACCCAGCACCCAAAACCACCAACGTACGACGCGACGCACGCAAACGTCAAGATCGATCGCTGGCCTTCTGTATAAATGGAGACTCAGCCCCCCCCCCCGGGCCCTGCCCAGCTGAGCCTTCAGTCTAGTTCTCTCGTGGATTCCGAAACCGACGACCCATTTCCCTGTTTCTGCGGTGGTGGTATGTAGTGGGATGTGGGATGCGTCGGTTGGGCCGTAGCTTCGGTAGTAGTCGATGTTGGGTTGAGGGCTGGGTGATGGCATGGCATGCTATGGCATGCTATGGACGGCACGGGACGAGGGTGGGTGTCGGCGGGGAAAAGCAAAAGCATGGGACGTAAATGGGCGGACTAGGTCCCGGTGGTGATGAGTCCAGGGGGAGGGAGGAAAACTTGGAATCTTGGAAATCAAGGCGGGAGTTGGCCACGTGTAGACTCCTTGGGCGTGCAGGCAAGAGATTGTGCGTGTCGGCGAGACGAGGGCTAAGGCTGGGGGAGAGCGGGCCTGCGATGTGAGTCGTGGGTCTGGTTGTGAGCTTTCTCGTGTGTCGTCCTTGCTAAGAGACGGCGATAGGAGGTGGGTGGATGTAGTGGCGAGTATGGATGCAGTGTTGGTACAGTAGTATGCTGTCCTGACTCAGCCAGCTCCTGGTTTCAGCAAGAATGGTAATGCCAAGTTCCATGCTTGTTGAGATTCGCTGTTTGATCTTCTCCCAGACTCAGTGATTGCCGGGCATCGATTGGTTGTCCGACGATGCCGTATTATCCAGTGAGATGAGATGGCGCCGCGAAAAAATTCGTCTCAAGGGGGCTCCTGCGGGGTCAAGGGATGTTCCCGCAGCTGGATACGGAAGTGCTCATGGAAGGATGAGGCAGGTCATGAGAGCGGCGAGAATTAGACGACAACCGGTGATGAAAAGGCTGGTTTGCGTGAAATGCTAGTGGTGAGATGGGGGCGCGAGAATATCGAATATCCACGGCAGGCGCTACATTTGTGGCAGGAACGAGGCATCGTGTCGCTATCCTGTGCGATTACTATATTACATCGTCGAATCGCTTCTCCAGAGATAACCGCCATGCAGCAATATGTTACACAGGGGATGAATTGAAAGACATGCCAGGGGGTGGAAAGAGAGGACTAAGCTCTAAAGCTCAAATGCTGTCGTCGCGCTACGTAGACTTGGATCAACATCTCACCGTGACACCATCGCCTCATACCGTAAATCGTTGCTTCATCGATCATCGTCGACCGGTGAACGTAAATTCAGTCCTGCCCGGCAGGATGAAGCCCTTTCCGCTTCCAGGCTCGTCCAGTGTATTAGGGGTGTGGTTGAACATAGGAAATTAGCCGTAAAAAATCAAACCCTCCTCTCAACACCGTCGCTAACATGTGGCCGCATGCTGTGGGAGCGCAAATTAGAAGGGGCGCATCTGCGGTGCACCAAGTTGAGGGGGAGGCACCATGGGCGCTGCGGCGTTTGAAGGTCCCAGGCGGTGGAACATTTGTATCAATCGCTCGCCCACGCTCGTCTCCAATTCGGTGCCGTCTCTTGCAATCTTGACCTCCCTATTGGCATTCCAGGGATTGCGAAGGCCGCGAGTGCGGTAAAAGGGCAGCCGGTTTGTTGATATCCACTCGATTTTGAAGGGTTTGCCCCAGCTCTGCGCGACAGAGGCACCTTCGCCCACGTCAAGCTGCTCCTCTTTGTTGTTGTCGCCCTCTTCGGGCTCTGATTCCGACAGCTCTGCTTCCCAGAAGATTGTCCCGCGCGCCGAGTCGTCGATGATCCGCCCCTTGGGCGCGAATTCAGTCGCTTCTGTCGGGATCGACTTGGGTACATCGGGCGACTCGAGAATGTTGTGTTCCGGCTGCGGCGCCGACCCCATCACTTGAGCTGTATCCTCAAGTATAGGCGACGCCATTCGGGCATAACCAAAGTACTCTCCGGACTTGTTCGCCGAAAAGATGAGGTAGACGTTCGCTGTGGACTGCAATCAAGTTAGTGAGCACCCATCGTGCGATCGTGTGTCTCTGCCTGTCATTCTTACCTGATATGCTTTGTTCAAGACGTTCTCATTATGAGACTGAGTTGCCCAGATACCATTCCTGACGCTAAGCTCCAGGTCCTGTAGTGTCAGACTCTTCACGATGAAATACTTCACCGCTGCGTTGGACATTTGCCTTGTTTCTTCGCTGTCCTGAAAGGTGGGACTCTCCAGTGTCTCAGGTAGCGGCTCTTCATGCTCTGCAGCCTGAGGCGAACGTGGTGGAGACACATTGGATGCTCCTGCAGTCACCATTGCTGAAGGTGCAGTAGGCACCCCCGAGCTCGGTGCGGAGCTCCGTCGCAGTCGACAGACCAAGCGTACGCCGTTGAATCGCGAGTCGTGAAACCGGTGCATGGCTGCTGTACAAGATGCCTCGGTCCGGTAGTTTACGAATGCGCAGTTGCTCTTTGAGATGAGGAAAAGGCTCTCAATGTCTTTGGTGGCATCGCGCGAGAAGTGGTCTTTGAGATCCAGAACGGTTGTTGCCGGTGGAAGGTTTCCCACCCACAGAGCATGGCCGGATTGTCTCGGTTTGCGTGGCGGTCCGCGCGGTATCATACTAACTGGACCAGAGCGTGGCGGGCCTATGATAACCTGTTAGTGTTTTTGTAGTCGCGCTCGAACGCTTCTTTACACGTACCTGAGAAAGCTCCGCTACCTGGTAATCCATCCACGCTTTGCCCACCAAATTGGCGTCCTAATGTATTGAAGGCTGATTCCTGAGATTCCAAGTTTTGACCTCCAATTGGAACGTTGCCGGCACTGGGCCGTCTCCCATACATTGGTTGCGGTTGTCCTTGAAACGTCTGGGGGAATTGTCCTTGGTGAGCGTACGAGGTCGGATAGTATAGATACGGTGAAGGCTGGTGAAAATTTTGGAATTGAGGAGGCATGGCACTCGGTCCTCCTACTCGCTGCTGGTTCGGGTTGAAGGGCGCGTAGGAAGTGAGCTGCGATCCGTGTGTGGGGACAAAGCCCTGCGAGAACTGACCAGGTCCATACCCTGCGCTGTAGTTTGAGTGTGTCTGTAGAGAGCCGCCAGCATGGCCGGGCATTTGAAGGTTTTGTTGCAATTGGTAAACGAGTGCGGAGGTCGAGGCTCCGGAGAGTGGCCGTTGGCCAGGTTGTTGTGCGTGAGGGTTCCCGGTGTTGTCCATGGGCGCATACTCTGGCAATGCGCCCACCATGGAGGCCATGTTAAGAGGTGTCCCGCCGTGTTCTTGTGCTGGATATTGTGGGCTCGCGAGATGGGTTGGTGAACGAATGTCTGGGCGGCCCTGACCCTGCGCGATGGAGCTGAACTGCGAGTGAAAGGGTGCATTGCTGCTAGGAGATCTTAATGACGAAGCAGAGGCATTGTAATGGCCTTGGTTTTCATCGTGCGCAATACCAGCTGCGGTGATGTCCAACAGCTGGGGGACAGTACCGGGTGGCACGTCGCCCATTTGTTCTTCGTAAACGACGGGCAGAGCAATCCACTGTTGGAACCAAACGAATGCCATGTCAGCCCATATTTGTTGAAATTAGAAATGGAATAACAGTGCAGGCAATGTTTCAAGAATTTTTTATCCAGGGACCGACGAAAAGAGCAACGTACCTGGTGCTATAACAAAGTAGCTGGTAATTCGAGTGGCGAGCCGGAACAGTTGAGTGCCGAGATGAATATGCTATGAGATGGAGAAGCCTCAGGCAGTATGCCAATGAGACGAGGGATCCAACGAGCTGTTGAAGATAAAAAAAGAAGCGTGCAACAGTTGGAGCCGGAAAGGGGAAGATTAACTGCTCCGGTCGAAGTACGGATTGCTCGCTTGGAGCGGGAAGAAGATGACGGTCAAAGTGCGTGGCCAGTCAAGCGACAGAAGCAGTGAGTTGACGCCTTATGGGGATTGACAGCACAACGGGACCGATGATGAGAAGGGAAAGGCGTGACCTTGGGCTGGGGTTAGGGGCGCGAGAGGCAACGTATTGCTCGAGAAGCGTTCACAGCGCCCAGCGGGAAGGCCGCACGAGGATTCGACAAGCCTTCTGCCTCAATTGCCTCCCGCTTGAGAGGCTTCCCAGCGCCTGATTGGGCTCGGGCCTGCGAAGTGTGGCTGTAGGAATGGCTGTGAAGCGACAAGGATTGAACCGATGGTCTGGAGGCGAATTGATCTTCCAAGAGCGTGCGTGGAACGGGAGAGGGGGCTGCTGCTTCGAAACAAGCGTGATGATAGCATTAAGAGCGGTCGCGTCGGAGTGTCAGAGAGCCATTGTGGCGAGTACGGTTGTTTCTAGACTGTCATGGGCCAGCAGCGCTGATCTTTAACCAGCTATGCAAAGCTTAGCGGACCTAGCATCACTCTGCCGACAAGCTAAGCTAAGATAAAAGCTGGAGAACGTGATCAGGTGAGTGAAGGGGGCACGTCTCGAAATTCATGGACACGCGGGCGGACCTGCAACGGTGGTTACGGCAGATTTGCGTGCGTTGGGAAGAGGACCAGCTAGGTTGGTTTGAGACATGGGTCAAGCGGTCAAGCTCGTGCATGTCAAGCAAAAAGTCATGAAGTAATTCCAAGAAAGACGATGCCCATGCTTCCGCTGAAATCTCCAATGCCAAACGAGAGCGACAGGCCAATCAGAACGGCGTTGAACAGAAACGGAGGGGGCGGGAAAAGGCGAACTGGGCGCTCGAAAGGTTAGTAGACTAGTACCAGCCCACGGGAAGCGGTTGCAAGCGCCGCGTGGCCGGCCGTCCGTCCCATTGGCCAGCACCAACGGGCAATATTGAAGTGGGCAGTGCCGACAGCAATCAAGCAAGGAGCGGCGCTCGGAGACACAGAGTGCGGCGGCGGAGCGAGCTCGGCAGTAGTCTCGCCTGCTGCACGATAAGCCGGGCGGGACTGCGTGGGAGGGGGAAGGGGTGGGCTTGGGACGCAGTGAGAGTGGTTCGGGACACCTTCCGGCCCAGACGCCACAAAGTGGAATCTGGACAGTTGGCTGTAATTGCCCTCCAGGCCTCTTCCATAACTGGTGCAAATGGCGCCAGCTTGGCGGTGCCGCGGCTGGAGGCATCGCAACCGTTTCCCGACAGACTGAGAGTCGGATGGCTCGCCCGCCAATAGTGAGGCTAGGGGTCTCTCGCCACACTCGGCGTGACCGCCTCAGGAAGAGGTGTTTGGCCTGGCCGTGGGCCGGAGATCGACAGAGCACAGCCGCAACGCTCGTGGAGAAGATCTGCTTTCGTGAGAAGGACGCGGTGCCCAGCGACGACGGCGTCCTCTCGCGCCAAACGAGACCCACCGGCTCGACGAGGCTCCCCGGATGACATCGAGAGCGAAGTGCAGGCCCATTGTCCCTGCCAGTGACACTCTCTGGCCCTGCGGCGGAGCGCGACTCGCGTACAGAGAGGTTGGCAGGCAATGCAGGCTAGCGATTGTCGATGCGCCACCATGGGAAACGCTGATGGAAGAGTGGCATTTCCCGCCCCCAGGGTAAATTTTCCCATGGGCCGATTAAGCTTCTCCACCGACGTAATCAAGTGGCGATAGCGCCCGTCGTCCGTCACCCGCGCTCAGGGTCCGAGATGTCGCCATGCAAACAATTCATGTGGGTGCGAACGCCCACCCCTTTGCCGTGAGCCGGATTCGCATTACGAGTGCGCGCACAGGCAGAGCGTTTTCGGGCAGACCTCCGGCGCGGCTCTCACGATGCCCTCACTGGAAAATTATCCCTTGTAGTGCCGCCGGCTCAAACGCGCTCTTCTCCTTCTCTTGGGCCTGCGACCGCCGATGTCCTCCCGCCCCGACGCGCAGTCAGACAAGGACCCATAGCGTATTGGGATTGGATCCATTTCAGTCCATTTGCCACCGCTTGCAGTTCGTGAGCATTGGCGATCGTCGTCGCCCTCGACGTCAAGCGACGTTTTGTTTGCGACAACCGCCACTCGAGCCTACACCACTCTCATTCAGCATGGAGTTGAAACACGTCCTGGGAGATCCCCCTGGCGATCATCTCGTCCCTGTCGCCTCCCCATGTCTGTCGCCGCTGCGCGACTTGCCAGATCTGCAGCTAAGAATAGTCGTTCGCCGTCATTCCAGACGGCAGATAAATTCTGGGGTTACCAGGGTATCCAAACAAGATGGGAACTGGTAAAAGTACGGCGTGCACGTGTAACGAGGTGTGTAAATTGAGAGCCGGTTACGCCGGTCAGGCACGGTGGCTGGCCGCCAGCTATCTTTGTATGGCAAATGCTGGAGGCCGTGCCACCAGATCATGTGAGGTCTGCTAGAGACAGCCTTCTTCGTATCTACGCCACTGCTCGTCCCTATTGCCAGGGAGCCAATCAGAAAACTGGCTCTGTAAGCTGGCTGTACAAGCCCAGGCGCGAGCCACAAACCTCACCCTGATCGTACCGGTATCAACCCCAGATTCGACAGAAGCTGCGCCCATGAGGTTAATTAGTCGATATACCCAGGAGGTCTTTCCCGCGCCCAAAGTTCTAGAGTCTGTGTACAGTGGGTCTTGTTATTCTTGTTTCAACGAGCTACGTGCTCGGAGATGAATTCCTCGATGGACTCAAAGTACGCCTTCTCCATGACTGTATCATTATGGCTGCCATTAGGAAATTCTTTCCAAACCTTGGGCTCTGACCGACATATTTTATAAAGCTGGGCCATGTGAGATGCGCTGCGGTAAATGTTAGCGACTATCTCTCGAAGCGCCACAGTTGCAGGGTTTGGCATTAAATTGCCGTTGTGAATCTCAAACACATGGGTCGCTGTCGGGTGGGGCTTCGAGGACGATCCCTTCTCTATCTCGGCAGAGGCGACAATTGATGATAAAGAAACGTGTAATCCGAAGCGCGAAATGCCCACGGAGCGTGCAGCGATTGGTGAAGCTCACTTACGGTATGATCTCGTCCTTTAGTCCGCTAAGGAACAGAATCGGGACGTCGGTTATCTGCGGCAAGGAGTCTTCGCTGGGCCAGATCTGGTGACACAGAGTCGCAAGATACCTGGCTGGTGGAAAAGCACTGGGAATGTTAGCCGCAGTACCCAATGACGTCAGACGCGGAGTCGTACCTGGGAATAAGTTTGCGCATAGATGTGAAGGTGTTCTCCAGAATGATTCCGGCAATGTCCTTTCGGTTGAAGTTGCGTGCGGCGAGGCCAATGGTAACAGCTCCACCGATGCTTTGGCCGTAAATGACGATGCGTGTGCCCCGAAGCTCTGGGCGCTGTCTAATGTAGTCTAATCCCGTCTGTGCATCAATCATCAGGCCCTTTTCGTTGGGCGTGCCCGATGACAGGCCGTATCCCCGGTATTGCAGCATGAACACATTACATCCGAAATCTTCGACCAATATCTTGGCAATGGGAATGCGGTATCCAATGTTGCCCGCGTTTCCATGGAACATGAGAATGGTGACATTTCGGGCAAGTTGTTTGTTCGCGCGGAGATAGAATGCACTCAGCGATTCTCCGTCGGGGGTTGGGATCATGAGGTCTTCGTAGTCGCTCATGCCAAAGGCAGAGGGACGGGGAACATTTGTGCGCGCGTCAGGAGGGAAGTTCCTCGGGTAGATTATCTCACTGTACATTGGTGAGCTAGGAGCGCCTGCTGAAGGGGCAGCGTGGCTTACTTTTGCTTGAAGTAGAGGACTCCGCTGAGCACAGCTGCGATTCCGGACGATGCAAGTACTGGGATGCGCAGCCAGGACATGAAGGCTTCAAGCGTGGACGCCATATCGTATGGTGCAGGGAATGGTAGCCAGAAGAGCTGCGTACCGTGTGAAGCTGAGCAGTTGGAGGTGGATGCCTGCACCCTACTGCTGAGGAAGGTGCCGAAAATGGGGCACGGGTTGCTTCAACCTGGAGCCCGGGAGAGAGCGTCTACAGTGGCGTCTACCATGGAATTCGCATACAAGAACTTTGGCGTGCCGAGCGATTTCTATGTCGATTTCGCATATTGGCGAAGCACAACAGTCAACCATGGTCGTAACTGGGGCAGCTGCGGCGATCAGAGCCGGGAAAACGTCGGCCCGGTTCGTCCGTGCTTGGAAGCTGCGTCCTCACATTGCTACCTACGGGTCGTCAACAACAGACAGTTCCAAACTCCACCTTCACCGACCTCACCTCTGACCAATTTCCCGTCCACTGCTACGTCCCCGAGCTCGAGTCATTATGCAGGCCACAGGCATGCTCGGAGAAGGTATGTGGGCCTGGGCGCGGCGCAAATGCACGACCGGAGAGCTCCAAGCTTACTTTATGAAGATGGCATTCACGTCGACATGAACCACCTAAAGAAGGGCGAGGTCAAGTATGCAGTTCACCTGTACAAATGCAAAATTCGCCGCTAATGCGTCGCCAGCCTCGGAACGTCCATGTTCGTCCACGAAGCGGACCGCAATGGGCCAGCCCGCTAATGTGACACAGCATGGCAATCAACTTCAAAGACGGCGTGATATTAGGAGCAGACAGCAGGACAACAACAGGCGCATACATTGCAAATCGAGTGACGGACAAACTCACACAGGTGCACGACACCATCTGGTGCTGTCGGTCGGGCTCGGCGGCCGACACGCAGGCCGTGGCAGACATTGTGCAGTACCACCTGGGCATGTACGGCATCACAAACAACGAGCCGCCGAGCACGCAGACTGCGGCAGCCATCTTCCAAGAGCTATGCTACTCCAACAAGGACCAGTTGTCGTAGGTTGAAGTCAACAAGAAGGAGCTAAGTTAGGGCATACTGACAGAGTGCAGTGCTGGCATGATCATCGCGGGGTACGATCATCGACATGGCGGACAGGTGTACTCGATCCCGCTCGGAGGCTCGTTGCACAAGCAGGCATACGCAATCGGCGGGTCAGGGTCGACATACATCTACGGATACTGCGACTCGTACTGGCAGGAGAACATGTCAGAAGCAGAGGGCATCCAGTTCGTGAAGGGAGCGCTGCAGGAGGCTATCAAGTGGGATGGCAGCTCGGGCGGTGTGATTCGCATGGTGGTGCTCACTGCGAGTGGCGCACAGCGGCACCTTTATCTGCCAGACCAAGCATACAAGGGACCCGGCAAGCAGTGAGGCGGCGGGCTGGCGGTGTGCACTTGGGCTCCAGGAACAGCATTGACTTGGGGGGGAGGTATAGCATAGAGTAGTAGCAGGAGCGGAGCTCTTGGACAATACAGCCAGAGATGTTCCTGAGGATCCTGAGCGTGCTGGTGCCGACGTGGTGAAGCACGGGTGAACGAGGGTGGGTACACAGTACTACTAGAGTAATTAGAGGTGAAAAGGCGGCGAACCGGGCCAGGGTAGTGGCCTCGTCCCACGCTTGAGGAGGCTTAAGAAGCGAAGCGTTGGGCGGGCGGCCAATTAGCGACGGCTGAGGACAAATAGCCACCGTGGGCGGGCGCCTTGCTTTTTATATCCCGCCGCATCTTCACATGAGCCGGCGACGGGGCAGCAGCAGCGAGCACAGCGACGGCGGGCGGGCGAGGACGCTGCCAGGTGTGCAGGTACGCGCAGATGACGATGGAGTTGCAGAAACGGAGGTATGGCAGCTGGATCGAGGCGTGGTCGGGCAGTTATCACGGCGCGATCGGCGACGCGGGCGAGGGCGAATGACGAAGCCGCGTCCCCCCAATGTGCTCCAGCCCACTCTCTCTCTGTCTGCTCCCCACGGCACCGCAGCGAGCGAGCCCACCGCACCACCGCACCACCGCACGACACCGCCAGATTGCTGCATCGTCCTCCATCCCACCTCACCTCACCTCCCCTCCCCTAGTCTCCCCTGCTCTGCTCCCCCTCGTCTCGCCCGACGTCCTGCCGTCCAATTCACTTTGGCCACGGCACCGCTCTCGCCTGCACGTCCGTTGCTGCTGAGGCGTTGGGACGTGTTCCCAGACCCTGTCGCTGCCCTCATCTCTCTTATCGCACCCAGAGAGTCACTCCGACACCACGACAGCACCCTCCTGCTGCCTCTCCCCAGCTGTGCAGCAATTGCCCTCGCGCGTCCTCGGCCCTATAAGCTGTTCGCTCCCCCGAAATCTGTCCCTGCGCCCCCTGCGTCTGGACATCAACCGCAGCCGGCGCGCCTCTTCGCCCGTTTAATGCACCATCGTCTGCCATCTGGCCCGTAGCTGCTCTGTCTCGTAGCCTCGAGCTGTGCGCCACGACCGCGGAATGGGATCGCTTGTGTTCAGCGACGTCGGTGGTCACCACTTTCAAAGCACCATGTTTGGCGGTGCCTCTGCCCATCAACAGCCACAGGACTCACCCGCCGTGCATCATACTCCCGTACGCCCCTCGCCTCACGCCAACAGCAACCCGCCGCTGCGGATAGTGCCTCCGACCGACGTTCAGATGGCCGATTCCGGGCCGCTGCCCGCCGCCTCGACGTCAGAGCAGCAGCCTCACCAAGCCGCATCCGCCCTCACCACGCCTTCGGCCGCCTTTCAGCAGTCCCAACATCAGCCTCCCCCAAGTCCGCGCTTCCGCGGGCATTCGCAGCATCCGACGCCCGCCGGATCCTCGAGCAGCGCCTTTGCACATCCGCGCCCCGTTCCCTCGTCCACGTCCTCGTCCGCCCAGCAGTCGCCTATCAGTTCGCTGCGCTCGCCATTGGACTCCAACTCGGCCTCGCCCCGCCGTATAAAAGTCAAGAGCTTGTCACACATTCAGAGCTTCGCAACAGACGAGTCGAGCGTCTTCTCTCAGACGCGCTCTCTGTCGCGGCGGCAGCGGCGAGACCCCAGTGATGTTGGCCCACAATACGAGATCAGCGAGATGCCAGTCTCTGACATTATCGAAATGGTCGCGGGCTTGTTGACCAAAATCACTACCACAAACGACCGCCAGCACGAGCATCTCCATCGCCAGATTCCCCCGCCCGAAGGGACGTCAGGTCTCAGCCAGCAGACGACCAGTGTCCTGGCTTTTCACGGAAAGAACGTGCCCAGCATATCCATCCTGAGCTACCTGAGCCGTATTCACAAGTACTGTCCTACAACATACGAGGTCTTCCTGAGTCTGCTAGTCTACTTTGACAGAATGACGGAAAGGGTGAATGCGGGCCCCATGCATAGCCTTCGTCAAGCCAATCAGCAGTCCATGGAGCAATCCAAGAACGATGGTGAAAACCCCACCGATCGCGATGCCAAGCCGCAGGGCTCGTCTGCTTCAGTACAGGCGGCAACACCGCCGCCATCTGGGTCACTCGGCAAGCCCGCAGAGACTCTGGCTCGAGAAGACCATCCGCCCTCCCCTCCGCAACAGATTGAATCTCCGCTAGAATCTGATCCTTACAACCTTTCCCATTTCTTCGTCGTCGACAGCTTCAACATTCACCGATTAGTAATCGCTGGTGTTACCTGCGCCAGCAAATTTTTCTCAGACGTCTTCTATACCAATTCTCGATATGCCAAAGTGAGAACGTGCCGCTTCGTCCGTTGCCCTTGCTAATGTGTTCAGGTTGGTGGTCTGCCGCTCGTCGAACTAAACCATTTAGAATTACAGTTCCTCCTGTTGAACGATTTTCGTCTGGCGGTTCCTCTGGAGGAGATGGAGGCGTACGGGACGATGCTGGTCGAGTTTTACGCGCGCGAAGTGGCAGAACAACACGATCGCCAAAGTTCATCGAGAAACGCTACACACGGCTGATAGCTTGAGTCGGGGAGACGGACAGCAGCTCATCTTTGGGTTGCTGCCCACCGGTGATTCCTGGAGCAGTGGGGCAGGGAGTGTGGACGCATGCGTAGCCATCTCTAGTACGCTTGGCTCTGGGCCAGTATCGATTCTGTATCGATACTGCAGCGCGGAGATTTCACAACAAGCAGCTACTTGACGAACGAACGAACGAACGAACATCCTATAGATGATTTTCTTCCTAGAGTACTCTTCGGATAGACTCTTTCTCCGAAGCCAGCGAACAACATAACCCTACGACACCTGGGTGCATGGTGGTGTCTGGCAAATTCATTCATGGAGCGCCTTTCTCAATGATATCATGGGCACGGGGCTACGAACAAGGTTCTTTTTCGTTCCGACTAGATGGTTGGCGGAATTGCGTCCTGCGTCTCTTCACCTCCTTATGGGCGTATGACGTCGTGGCCTAGCACGACGTGTTGCAGCTCTCTAGCGAGCTGTTCTAATTCTCAATTCTCATGCGCGGGCGAGGAGCTTACCTAGGGTTCTCAGGCGGAGTTAATAGAAGTACCGAGGTGTTTTCGGATGGGGGAATTTCATGTGGCTTGCTTACTACATTGTGCCCTCCTCGCTACATGATGTATCGCCCCTCGAGTTTAGAAGGCCCAGACGTGCTCACATGTCAGTTTTATGTCCTACCATGGCTCCCGCTGCCCTTGTCGCCGCGGCTGGGTCCTTAAAACACCTTAGTCAGCAGGGGGCTTACCTCGAAGAAAAGATGCACCGCTCCTTCCTCCAATGTGCCCCCCGTGACGTTCCCCTCCAACATTCCTTCCCACATTCGTTCTTTCCGCTATGGCGTTATCCATAAGTACACTCATTCAAATCCTCTTCCTCGGCGCCCTAGCCTACATCCTCGCCGGCGCGCCCCTCCTCTCCCTCCTCTCCTCCTCCTCCACCACCACTCACCCCGCAACCCAGCATCTCTCCCACGCCAAAGCCCAGACCCTCCTCGCGCCACCCATAAACCTCACCTGCCCAGACCACGCCTACAAAACTCACATCTTCTCCCGCGACCCGCTCGTCATTTACATCCAAAACTTCCTCAGCGCCTCTGAAGCCGCGCACGTCGTCTCCATCAGCGAACCCCTGTTCTCGCCCTCGACCGTCTGGACCGAGGACAAGGAGACGCTGAACGAAGACGTGCGGCGCAGCGACAAGGCGAAGTTGCCGCGCGATGATGTGGTGCTGTGTATCGAGGAGCGCGCGCGTGCGTTCCAGGGCTGGCGCAAGGATGTGTTTATCGAGCGGTTGTGGAGCCAGAGGTATGGGGTTGGAGGGCATTATAGGCATCATTATGATTGGGGGACGGGGGGGAGCGGGAGCGGGAGGGTGAGTAGTTTTTTGGTGTATTTGGAGGCGGGGTGTACGGGGGGTGGGACGGAGTTTCCGAGACTGAGGGGGGATGGCGGTGACGGGTGGTGTGAATTTTTGGAGTGTGGGGAGGGAGAGGGGGAGAGGGAGGGTGTGACGTTTAGGCCGATTGCGGGGAACGCGGTGTTTTGGGAGAATTTGAGGGCGGATGGGTCAGGGTATGAGGAGAGTTGGCATGCGGGGTTGCCGGTTACGAGTGGGAAGAAGATTGGGATGAATATTTGGAGTTGGCTTCAGGAGGGGTATCGGCCGGCGGAGCTGGTATGAGGGTCGAGGGGGAATAGGGAGGTGAGCGTGCTTTGTGAGATGCGGGCATGTGTGGCCCATAAAAGGGCCGCCATGTCTCCATGCCTTGGATAGGATGCACGACACTGAGCGTGATCGAAAGGCACCATTGGATGGCTCGCCGACTTGAAACCGCAACAACGACCAATAACCACGCAGACCTCAACACCAATGTTCCACGCACAACGTTTTCCCCGCGTCTCAAACCCAAAGACCACATTACACCTCTTTACCCATCTCTCCCCGCCTGCTCTCTTGAATATTTCCGCCTCTGAACCCAGCCATCTCATCCACATTCCCAGCTCCTATCAAACCAAACTCAGCCTATCATCACCACCCATCAATAACAATGCATCTTGTCCACTTCACGCACTTCTTCCCCATGGGGTTGAAAGGAAGAACGTACAGAAGCTTTGACATCAACTCAAACATTACCAGCAGGCACTCAAGAACACTCAACCAGGAACCGCTTCTTGCACCTCTTTCAATTCATATTACTCGCCCTATCACTACACCCCTCCCCCTTCCTCCTCCTTCCCCCCTCCCCCCTCTCACCCCGCCGCCCTAGCATAAGCCTGCATAAACGGCGAAAACACATTCGAAAAGCTATGCCAATACTCCCCCGCCACCGACACACTACTCAGAAAATTCCACCCGGTCATCTGCTTCATCTGCGCGGCCGTCCACTCCACCAGCTCCTGTGGGATGTTGGGCACGCTGTGGATCATGAGTGCGAAGTGCGATTTTGTCAGGTTGGTTTGCGCGCTGAAGGTCTTGAGGCGGTTGAAGATGGAGGCGTCGAGGAAGTGCAGGTAGGTTTCTTCGTAGATGACGGTGATGTCGGATATGTCGAGGTAGTTCTGTGGGGGGGAGGGGGAAGAGTTAGCGGGGTTTGGGGGAAAAGGAAGGGTTGGGGGTTGGCTGTGACTTCTCTCTCTCTCTTAGACACCAGGAACCACGCAAGTGGAGTAGGTCATGTGAGCAGAGGCAGTCACTTTGGAGCCCGGATGTCGTACCCAGACTAAATCGGGAATCGTCCCGGGGTTTTGCACTGTAAAGTCAGCTTAGGAATATCGAAACACGGGTTTATGATTCGCATACCAACGACCCTCTGACCTAATCCTGCATTCCCTTTGACGGCATCCGTGGCCGCTTTCAGATAGTCGTGTTTCCGCCAATCGTACGCGCCGGGCGTCTCGTCGAAGAAAATCCCATCTACGGCCATGCGTGAGTTGTTCAAGATCTGCGGCCAATTCGAATATGTTGCGATTTCCGCCAGTACTGTGTCTAAGGGTTTGTTCGTGTAATTGGTCGCCACGTAGCCCAACGTCCGGATGTTGGGCCAGTCTTTTAGTTTCGGCATCTCATCGATGTACGGCTGTTCTGGGATGCCATTCACACAAGGGCCGGAACATGGATTCAAGATGACGGTGATGTTGAGTTTGGGGTTTGTGTTTGCTCTGCATGAGGGTTAGAAGAAGAGCTTCCGCAGTTTCCGAGTGGATGAACTTGCATCCAGTAAAGCGGATCCCAAGTACCCGGCCAAGGGTAGATGTACAGAGGAAGTAGAATTGACATGTTTGTGTCAAGCGGCGGCCGTACAGCTTGAAGGACAATTGGTGAGAATAGCGCAAAATCCAGGAAAAAGGGAGGCACGCGGCCAAGCAGGCATATAAAGATAGCTCGCTCTTTTACCCAGGTCGACGACGACGGGGCGCACCACGTTACCTGCACGTCACCCCGCAGAGTACCAATATTTGGTTTCCGGCAGTCTGTCCGTGGGAGGTTGCAGTAGGTTCCCAAGGTCGCAGATTTGGACAGGTTGCGCGGCAATGTGCGAGGCTACTGACGTAGGCATATTAATGGGCAGGGATGTGGATAATGTGAAATTTATTGATCTGCCCCGAGAAGCGACCTCGAGATAGACAAATTTAGATATTTACCAAGCTAATGGGTGCAGCATATTGAACAGGGCCAATTTGGTGGTGTTGGTCTCGTACTCGTGATTTCCTTCTTCGGCAATCGTCTCGTATTCGAAGGCTAGATCGTCTATGAGCATCGCTTGGAGTTGGTGTGAAATTACTGAAATGTCGGAATTGTCCATGCGTGGAGGTCTTGTGATTTGGGCTCTCGATTATACGAATAGGTATCGATGCACCAGCAGGGTTCGCTGCGGTGGTGTTGGCTCGCTTTTCGTCCGGAACAGACTTGCGCAGTCCGTTGTAGTGACCTGCGTAGTACCAGACTTATGACCGCTTGTTCGTCTTCTTCTTACTTCCGTCCAAACCAACGCCTGAAAGAAAAGCTAGCCTCATGACGGTAGCAGTTCCAGTGATGAAAATGGCTCCCCAGTCTTCAGCTCGCCAAGTCGTCGGATCCAGTCGATTTTGAGCCTTCAAAGCGCCGTGCACCGCCCAAAAGTATGCGAAATCGACGACAAGGTCTGCAATCTGCACCATCTTCCATATCTGAGCATCGTTGGTATAGCGAAGAAGAAAAGCCGATATGAAGCCAAAGTTCAGCATTCCGCCGCCGCGCTGTCGCAGGATCATGATGTGCCCAATATCCACTTTTGGATTGGGGATGTGGGAGCTAAGGACAAGTGCGGGATCAAAAAAGTCCATATACGCTCCCCATACGCATATGACGGGATCTACCCATGTGAAAAACAGGCGGTACAGAAGTGGGTATTGCGCTGGCATTGAGAACGGCGTGATTGATGGCGATGATGTCGAGGAGCCGATTCAGGATCAACGTGGCTGAGTGGGCGCGATTCGATGTCTTGTCGAGCAAAGTTGAGGGTTGATACGATGTGGTTCTTGAGTTGAGGGGAAGGCACATATCGTGCACGGATCTCTCGTGACCTTACACCGTGCCCCTGCTTTTTACCCCATTCCTGTCCAGCAGCATTCTCACTCTACCTATGTCTTCCGCATCAGTCTACTGGTTGGTTGCTAAAAGCTGCGAATTACATCAACGGATGCCCTGGGCCCAATATAAATGGTCACTACTGACATTTGGTAGTGCCGAAGCAGAAAACTCCTTGAGACACCTTCCTCTGACCTCTCCACTCTTTACATTACGCGAAGAACGTCGGTAGCATCTCAGAAATCTTCTGAAATACCAGAAGCAAGCAACACACGTAAACCTCTATTGTCGCGATTGCCTCAATGTTGCTTAAAGACTGCGCACCGTTTGTTACGCCCCGAAGCTATCGATCGGCTGTAACCATATTCCAAGGTCCACACTCTTTCGTCCACACGTCTACCTACGCAGCTGAAAAATAGCTCTTCGATATTGATCGTGCATTTTCTCTACGACTAATGAAATCCCAACGATTGAGAGTATACAGAACAGCAGAGCTTAGAAGCATCTACACTTGTACAAGCATACTTGTAACGGTTTGGGTCAACCCAAACCGTTACAATATTGAGAGCACTTCTAGGTCGAGACGCATGCTAAACTTCCCCGACTATCCCTACGAACGCAGCCACGAAAAATCGTGATATCATGTGCTGACTCGCATGGTGGTGCACACCGCAACATGGGTGGGACTGGTTGGCCAATGACATGCCGTCGATGACACGTTCAACACCCATTGTGCTCCCAGCATCCGCATCCTCTCCACTCATAGTAGGAGTAGAGCCTAGCAATCATGACATTCCAACGCCACCTGCACGGCATCCCATTGTTGGAAAGAGGTCGCACGACATTGCGCTTGAAATTCCCTCCCTCTTTCCTTCCACCTCCCCACACCTTCGTTTCAAACAATAATACAACTCAAGTTAGTAGTCATTGAATATGATGCTGGTCTAATTTGCTAATGTACTTCAAGCATGAACAGACACGATAGCTCGATGTCTGTAAAAGGATCAACACTCGAGCCGCTGCTGCAATCCATGCAGGGAGATCCACCTAATTCATCTGCTTCCTCGTCCGCGGGGTCTTCTTCACTTCTGACATTCTCTTCTGTTTCAGATAGCAGCGCCGACTCGGAAGCTCAGTTTGAGCCGCCTGAACCACCGCCAGGTCCTCGCTCCAAGATCCCTGCCTTTCTGGCGTTCCTCGCCGTTGTTGGGCTCCTTTCGCTCGCACTATTCCTTGCGATCAAAGCCAACTATTTCTTGGCTTAGGTTGGAGATTGCCGCTTTCTTGACTCTAAGGGAAAGAACAGTCATATGTTTCATGGGACGTGGGTCGCCATACATGTTGACGATGCCATGTCTGGCCCGATTTCCGGGAAACCCAGCGAAGGTGATGCGAGTATTCAGTGCAGATACCCTAGCGGATTATGCAGATTCTCTCGAGGACCATAGTAAAACAAGATGAGAGTTCATTGTTCCACTTGTATCATTTTGCGCGACAGAAGCTAGGTGGGGAATGGACAATCAAGTGGGCACATTTTGATCTTGAACATGAGCTACATCAGAAGAAGAGAGTTTTATGGCCGACCCAAAATCAAATTCTTTATGCGCCTGCGCATCACAATCTGAAACTGGAATATATGTTAGAATTATCGTCACCGTTAGTACAGGGCAATGTTAACAAAGTAGGCATTTAATATTGGAGACTCCAATCGAACTTGGACTTGGCCGCAATAGTGTAAAACAAGTATTTTCGCAAATCGGTAGGTTCATGAATACCGGTATGCACTTGTACTAGTTCAATAATAAAATGTTCTGTTGTTCCACAGGTCGAATGACGAATTTCTACCAATGGTTCCAAAGCTCGATTGGGGCTCAACAAACCGACCTTTAATTTCTTCAAAACATTCATATTTCAGCTTATTACATTTTTCTTTTCATTCCCAAACACATACCCCACGACGCAGGCCTCCACCGACAGACTTTGCGGACACGAAGAAAATTCATCGCCTACATCGCCTACACCCAGTATGGCGCAAGAGACTCCCCCTAATGATAATCAGCTCCGTGAAGATGGAGATAAAATGTATGCACATAGCGCTCTCTCAACAATCCCGCTTCGCACCTTCTCAGCTTTCATCACCCCCTTTAGACGATTCTAACGAGACCTGCAGCCACACGGAGCTCGAGGCTGAACCAAATCCACTTCGCGATGCAATAAGTCATTACACAATCTTGATAGACTACCTGTTCTACGCTGGACTCTTTGTATCGGTGCCGTGGAATTCCACGTATGTGTCGACCATCCTATGTCTATTGCTGCTTGTGGGAGTAGTACAAGTGGAGGACTGAGAGGATTGAACAAGCGGACAAAGTGTACTGGGTCTACGTTACATATATTGGGGAAAATCATGTAAATACATAAGAAAAAGAGGCAAGATGAAGACGAGTACGGACACATCACGGCTATGCAGAACAGTTGACTGCAAAAAAGACGATGCCTCAGAGACCTCAAATTGAACTTTTGGCATCATGCAATGACAACGCGACGAAAGAACACACATATGGAACGGAAGACTTCTAGAAAATCACACAACATTTGAAGTCACCAACAGCATCTGTCTTGCATCTAAGCAAGCATCACCGTCTTCATAATTCGTGCGGTGCGGCTGCATACATATGCAGTTGAAAACGTGATTGGAAGCGTTCCGTACTGCTCTTCGATCAACGTGTTTAATGACGAATGTTTCGTGTACGGTTACATACTTGCATCTCACTTCGGAATTCCTTTGATTAGTTCTGATTGCTTAAACATCTAGACAAGACTACAATCGTATTCATGGGGACTTGGGGCCTATTAACGATGAGGGAATCTTCACGCCGCCGTGTATTTACGATAATAATGCCATAGGCGATGAATATGAATGGCCATCATCGATCCTTGGAACGAACCTGCTCAGGACGAGGACGAGAACGAGATTGGTGCCCGTAATCTTCGAGACGAGTTCGATAACAATTAGTCTCACATTGGTAATACATAGCGCACACAACCTGAGATTCAAGGGCCCAGGCCATCTGCCACGGATCCATGTTGATGCTAGTTCTGTCGATATTACTTCTCATTTTAGGCGTGTACAGGTTATACCTACACTCGGCCAATATAGTGGCGAGGTTGAAAGCACCGGAACCGCGACCTTCATCTTCGTCTTGAACTTGAGCGCGTGACGAGGCAACGGAGAGCGCGATGAGTTCTGGAACGCGAGCTATCGATAACCCAGGAATAGATGCGATCTAGACCGGATGCATCGTTAGCCAGCCTTTTAAAGTTAAGCTTAATCTTAGCGCCAAACTCATCTTTTCGCCATGTCGAACCGCAGTCAGCGATCCTTCAAATATAACCGTGCCGTGCAACTCCTTTTTTTGCAACCTTCTCTCAGTACATTGTTTCTTGCGTCGGTCGCTTTAGCGCATCTTTTGCGCATCCACTCGCTTTTGCGTAGACTATTCATACGTTTAATTATAATAAAGTCCATCTTTTGCTCGGTCCAAGAACCCAAGCTTTAACGCCATGTCCGCCACGACTCCAACGCCTCCTGCTCCCGCTCCCACTCAGCCCACCGCCATCTCTCCAAACGCCCAGACACCTACTCAGCCAATAATTCAAACCGCAGCAAGCCCTGCACCATCAAACAGCCAGCCCGCTGTCACTGTAAATCCCACAACCGACGATGCTCCAGCACCAGCACCAGCATTAACACCGGCGTCCTCGCTTCTCGCCCGCCTCGACGCCGCCGAGTCACACTGGCGATGGAAACTCGGTCTCCGCGCCTTCTTGGTCATAACAGGCCTTATCGGTATCGGCTGCGTTGGCTGGGCAGTATCCGCCACAACAAAAAATCCTTATACCTACGCCCTTGACGACGCCTGGACGCTGCCATGGGCGCTCATAACCTTTGGCATATCCGTTCTATGGTGCCTGACGTGCATGCTCGTGCTCTTTCTGCGACGACCGCACGCCCCAGTTCACCCCGGCGTCGCCGTCGGCGTGGATCTGATAATCTGGCTCGCCTTTATCGCGACGGCGCTTTTCACACTCGTGGGCGTGCTGAGCGTGATGCGTTGGGGTGAGGGTGGCACAATTGGAAGTTACAGCGCGTACGGATACTATTTCCAGGAGAACAATGGCACGTGGGTGTGGAATGCTACCGACTACGATACCTACTTTGGACGTGCACGCGATTGCTCTTACAACGGCCGGAGCGAATACTCCGACTACGACGGCTTCAGCTCCTGCGCCGAAGAGGATTCGTACATCAATACGTTGTGGGCTGACAAGTCTCACCGTGTTGGGGTAGAGATGGTGGGGACGGTGTGTCAGTTCATTGGGCTTTTTGTGCATCTCGCGCTGTTCATCTGGGCATGTGTCGACACGCATTATAGGAATAGCAGGAAGACGAGCAAAGAGGCGGAGAAGCTAGCAACGGACATTGTCATGAACATGGTGAGGGGTGGGGCTATAGTGCAGCACCCAACGGCGCAGGGCTATCAGGTGTTGGGTGGAAATGCAGGACCTGTGAGAGGACAGTGGCCACAGTATCCGCAGCAGACTGCCCAGCCTGGGTGGCCACAGCAACAGGCGGGCTGGACGATGCCTGGGCCAGCGTACGCGCCGCAGATGCGGATGCCGCAGGCATTGCCGTTGAAGAATGAGTCTTCGAGGTTTGCTTAAGGAGGAGATCAAGTTCCGAGAATATTGTAGCGGAGAGATACCCGTCGGTACATAATTGTTAATATTCGGACCGAAATGGTCTATTTCGAGCCATGTCCAGCCCTTCCCATGGAGCTGTATTCATTTGCATGCCAGATTCCAGTGTGCTTCAAACAAACGCTCTGTGACAGAATGTATTACGTCGATCTACCAGGAATTGGCTCTTCGGTCTTTTCGATTGCTGGGGAGCGGAATTTGAGGCGACCATACGCGATATCACGTGATGGCGCTGCCTAGTTGGCCCGAGCTTCACATGATACTTCCGTCGCCAACGGCGGCCACCACTCCACGACTCCCCCACCACCACACTCACGATCTTCCGGCAGAGGATACAACAGTTACAATGGCTGCGGATGCGATCCCACCTCCTCCACCGGGCCCACTCGACGCCCCACCGCCTCCTCCATCAAACGACGTTATTCCACCGCCGCCTCCGTCGAACGATCTTGTTCCGCCACCTCCTCCGCTCGAGACTGTTCCGCCTCCGCCTCCCGAAGAGGATGGCCTGGGACCAGCACTAGTGAAACCGCAGAAGCAGATCAAGAAAGCCAATTCCAGGAAACAGCCACCAAGCATTGAAGATATCTTGAGGGTGAAGCGCCAAAAAGCCGAGGAGCTTGCAAAGCCGAGGTACCTCTCGAAAGCTGAACGCCAGCGAATCGCCCTCGAGAAGGAGCAAGAGCTTGAAAATGCAAGGCGGAGGAAAGAGCTCATGCAGCAACACCGGTCTAACACCCTCCAGAAGCGACGTGCAATGGCAAGTGGAGAGCGCATGGACATCGACACAGATAGTCGGGCCATCCCAACGGGCCCACGCGCGATGCGACAAAACGGAGAGATGCAGTCACCGCGAGATATGCCGCCACCGCCTGTGCCGAAACAAGATGAGAAGCGTCCGGGCAAAAAACGGTCTGCAGAGGAAGCCGAGGCCGCCGAGGCCGCGCTGAATCGTCAGCGGTACATGGGAACAGAGCAAGCACAGTCGACGTTCTCGGCGAAAAAGAAGAGAAGGCGAACGACAGAGAAAAAGTTCAACTTCGAATGGAACGAGGACGAAGACACCAGCAATGACTTCAATCCCATCTATTCACAGCAGATTGATGCTAACTTTTTCGGCCGGGGTAAACTAGGCGGCTTCACCGAACACACTGCCCAGAAAGGCGCGGAGAAGTACATCCAGGCACTGGAGATGCGGGACAAGGAGGCTGGGAAGGAGAGGGCTGCCGCTATTCGGGAGATGGAACGGAGGCGAAGGGAAGAAGGCGGCCGCGCACAACTGGACCTGCACTGGAGCGAGAAGAAGCTAGAGAACATGCGCGAGCGCGACTGGCGAATCTTCAAGGAAGACTTCAACATTGCTACAAAGGGGGGCAACATACCAAACCCAATGCGCAACTGGGACGAGTCTGGACTGCCACGGAACATACTCAACATCGTCGATTCAGTGGGATATACCGAGCCGTCCGCGATCCAGCGCGCTGCTATACCCATTGCTTTGCAGTGGCGTGACCTCATCGGCGTCGCTGTGACTGGTTCTGGTAAAACGGCAGCCTTCCTCCTCCCGCTACTGGAGTACATTTCGAAGCTGCCTGCGCTTGATGCCCACAACCGCAACGATGGCCCATACGCCATTATTTTGGCACCCACGCGCGAATTGGCACAGCAAATCGAAGTCGAAGCGCGCAAATTCGCGACCCCGCTCGGGTTCAAGACTGCAGTTCTTGTTGGTGGACATTCGATCGAAGAGCAGTCCTTTAGTCTACGCGACGGCGCCGAAATCATCATCGCTACCCCAGGACGTCTTTTGGACTGTATTGAGCGGCGTGTCTTGGTATTGAGCCAGTGCTGCTACGTCATCATGGACGAAGCAGATCGGATGATCGACTTTGGTTTTGAAGAGCCAGTCAACAAGATCCTCGACTCTCTCCCCGTCAGTAACGAGAAGCCCGACGACGATACCGCCGAGGACGCCACCGAGATGAAGCGCGGAATCTATCGCCAAACAATGATGTACACGGCTACTATGCCAGCAGCGGTCGAGCGCATTGCTAAGAAATACTTGCGACGTCCCGCACAAGTCAACATTGGCAATGTCGGTGAGGCCGTTGAGACGGTCGAGCAGCGTGTCGAGAACGTCCAGGGCGAAGAGAAGCGCAAGAAGCGTCTCCAAGAGATTCTCAACTCTGGCGAGTTCGCTGCCCCTATCATTGTCTTTGTCAACATCAAGCGCAACTGCGACGCAATTGCCCGCGATATCAAACATATGGGCTTCAACTCGGTCACGCTACACGGCTCCAAGACCCAAGACCAGCGAGAAGCGGCGCTCGCCAGCCTCAAGAACGGCACGTCGGACGTGCTCGTCGCGACCGATCTGGCTGGTCGCGGTATCGACGTGCAGGATGTGTCGCTCGTCGTCAATTTCAACATGGCACCGTCCATCGAGGCGTACACGCATCGTATCGGTCGTACGGGTCGTGCGGGCAAGTCTGGTGTCGCCATCACCTTCTGGGGCAATGAGGACGCCGACAATCTATACGATCTCAAGCAGATGCTGTCGAAGAGCAGCCTCTCCAAGGTCCCAGAGGATCTGAGGAAGCACGAGGCCGCGCAGCAGAAGGGCGGCAGGAAGGGGAAGCAGGGCGACGCCAGCGGATTTGGCGGCAGGTGAGGTGGTATGCAAGGTTGAAGATGGCGATGATTCACTTCATCGGGCTGAATGGTACCGCGAAAACGGTATCCTGAGAATGGTACTCTAAGAACGGTACCCTGAGAATGGTATCCTGAGAATGGTACTGCATGGCCCGGGACACCCTTTTCAATGGCAGATGATGCCTGGCCTGTCCCGATTGTACTTTTAGTTGAATACCTGAAACACCATTCTGCCCAAACAATAGTGTCTTGTAATCTCTGGCTATTGCTGTCTTCGTGACTTGGTTGACCTCACTCAAGAGTGTACGTATACAGTTCTGGGGGCTAGTGTTCTTCCTATTCGCTACTAGCAAGCCTTCTATCTATGCAGTACATAGCCCGGCAGGTATGCTCCTGGGGCGACAACCACCCATGAAGACTGACCGTTCTGGCGCCAGGGCGTAGTATCGCCCAAGTAACCCCAAATCTGCATCCTCGCGAATCTGCTCACACGCACCACCTCAGTCCTGCCTTCCCTTGAGTAACCTCTTGGTCACCTTATCCTTCTCGATGATGTAGACGTGTGCACCCCAGCCGGAAAGGGCGTCTCGATCCACGGCGTTGAGCAGGGCTTGTGAGATAGTCTCGAACAGGTCTTCCGGGCCCTGGATTCACAATCAGCACACCTCCATCACACACAACACCCGCCTTGCTCGACGATTCGACTTACGAGATCCGGCTCCCACAGACCCTCGCACGTTCCAAACAGCTGATCGCTCGCAGTCCCGCTGACAATAAAGTCCTTGGCAAAATCAATGCATCCGATACTATCGAACCCGCAGATAAACGGCTTCCCCGTCGTCTGATTCAAGCCCGCAATCACAGGGCTGACAAAATACGGCCCGAAGCGGCGCTCGTACAGCGAGCTCGAGACCAGATTGGCCATGGTCTGGGGGGAGATGTTGCGCTCCTCGCGGAGCCGGTACATGTTGACTTTGTAGCGGAACAGATCGGACACGGTGGAGACGTCGGTGGCCAGGCCCGTGAGGCCCAGGTAGACGTCGCCGTACGAGAAGATCTTGGGGAAGTTGTTGGAGACGGTGAGGGCTTGCATGCCGAGGCGCAGGTCGCAGGCGATGGCGACGCAGTCTTTGCCGACCATGGCTACGCAGGCGCCGCCATCTGGAGGGGGGAATTAGGGGGGGATCGAGGTAGGTGCGGATGGGGAGGGGTGTACTTATTGAGAATGGCGAGCCCTGGATGTGTTAGCTGTGTGCTTGATGTGGGCGTGTGTAGAGTATACCATGGTTGTGATTCCGTAGAGAACGTTCTGATATGCAGCGCAAAAGACCGTCTGCTATTTATTTTAGAGCAAAGGGCGGAGTTGCAGTGTTGACGAAGCTCTCGGTGCCAGCCCTCCCAGGTTCCAGCGACGCGCACATCGAGCTCAGAGCTCCGGCGGCGGCAGCGGCAGAAGCTCGGACTCCCATCCCGCACGTGACCCCAAATTATCTGAACCCTCGAGCCCTCACCTCTCATCGCCTTCCTCTCGTCCAATTGCCCACCATGCGACTCTCGCAGCAGCTCGTCCTCGCCAAAACCCTCCCCCCCCGCCTCCTCCGCTTCTTCGCCAAATTCCCGCCCTCCCCGCTCCTCCAAAAGCCCCCCGTCCCGCGCTCTCGCATACCGACAGCAGAAGCAGAGCTACCCACCACTACCACCACCATCACCACCCCTCCCGATCCCAATGCGCCCGCCCTAGGATCCTGGTCCACCGACCCCCCCCTCGACTCCGAACCCAGCGCCGAAGACCAAGAACCCCCCTACCACAACCCCTTCCTGCCCAAGAAAAACCACGCCACAGGGCGCTGGTACGGCCCACGCTTCGGCCTGCGCCAACAAGCCGATCTCGTGAAACTCGCTTCCAAGCACGGGGTCCTAGAATTGCTGCCTTATACCACGAAACATCCAGCTGAGAAAGAGCGCAGGCGCGTCGAGCGCGGGTTGAGGGTGAAAGGGACGGGGGAGGGGCAGAAGGTGAAGGGGAAGTTGTGGGAGAGGACGTTGAAGGGGAGGTTGGAGATGAGGAGGAAGGCGATGGTGCAGATGCCGGGGATGGTGCAGGAGTGGAAGCAGGTGAGTGATGTTGATTGTGGTGGGGAGTGGGGAGATGGGGCTGACGGGTACGCAGAAGGGGCATGGGCGTGGGTGGAGGAAGTGGCCGAAGGGGGGTGGGCATGGGGTTATAGATTTCGAGGCGAAGGTTGGAGGGGGTGGAGGGAGATGAGGGAGGGGGTGTATGAATATTGCATCTGGGTCTGGGGTTGGGTGTGGGAGTATTTGCTGTATTATATGTTGTATAGACAACACACACGTCAAGGACAATCGTATGCATCTAAAGTGACGGTGCCCATCGATGAGCTGGGGTATATTCTGAAAGAAGGAAGTGGAGTGCTTCGTGGGGTATCCGACTCGACTGTGACCGATCCAAAACGATTGCAAATTCTGACCTCCGTGATATAAACAATTCCCTGCTTCCGCTGCCATGCTTACTCGCTCCCTGACAAAGGAAATTATATAGCTATGCAGTATATGCACATTGGGGTAGGCTTCAGAAACCTGGACCAACTCCGTATGCTGTTCCGTGGTCCAGGCATGCAGTGCCAACCAAGTCTTCATCATCCGTTGCGTCTCCATCTACATGACCATCTCGTGGTCTGCATACATGGGCTGCACGTCTCGCTCTCTTGCCGCTGCAAATGCACCGTAGTTGTTTTCCATGTCCAACACGCTTCCGACATTCTTTTCCCACAGCCCTTGCTTGCCACTGTCGTAGACTGGGTCTGTAGCCTGATTGTACCGTGTGCTTTCTTTCAGATGATTTGCTGCAGTGGCAGACTCATCGTACTCTCTTCTTGCGAGCATGTCATATCCAGAAACAATGTACGGCTCAGCGCTGCGGTCTGGTGAAGAGCCAAGGATTTCTCTCGTCGCCATCACCGCAGCAGTGTCAATGTTCTCATCCATGCTCTGATCCATCTGCTGCTGCTGCGCCTGTATTTCCTCGGCCTGCGCACTTTCTTCCATCATCCTCTCGTATCTCAGCTTTGCCATGGCCTCCTCTTGAGCCAGGCTAGTGGGCGGCCAATCATACAACTGCCTCGAAGTATTGTAGTCCACGCCCTGTGGGAATCCCTGTCTCCCAGTTGGTGGCGAGATTCGCCAAAGTTCGAGGAGGCGGAGGCGCTGGTCGTCGTCTGCGTTCTGGAAGAGGTCAACCTGGGAGGGGAAGAGGAGGGAGGGATCGATGCTGTTACGCAGAAGGATGCCTTCCAACGCAGAATCGTCTATCTGGGTCTTCGTCGGTTGAGGGGGGTAGAAGCGGATGGGGACGACGTGGCGGAGTGGGGTGACGTGATGGGAATGGGTGTAGTGTTGCGAGGCATAAATGATCGGCTGAGGAGCGGTGGGTTGCTCTTGCTCCTGCTGGGCAGGTGCTTGTGGCACTTCATGGACTTGCTGCGCGGGTTGGGGAGTGGTCTGGGCGGGTTGAGGGGGTACTTGAGACAGGCTCATGTTGGCTGAAAACAGCCTTGCCAGTTCCTCTTGTTGCATGTTTGCGTCCTCCTCTTGCTTGCCTCGAACGTTGATGCCCGTTGATATCGCACCACACTATGACGTAATGGTTAGTGGAGACGGACGGTAATGAAAATGGAGCTTACGTGGGAGCAAGTGTTGTTCTGAGAAAAGACAGAAGCTGTAAAGGGCACAGTCGTGTTATAAGTGCAACTATTGCAATAGTGGACAAGCAGGGGTTGCATCAGATAGGTCGAGTATCAAGACGTGTTCTGAATCCAAGAGGAGCGGAAGGAGGAGTCAGACGCTGTGCGTTAGTCGTGACGGTGAGTAGCAGTGCCTAGAGCGACCAAGAAGAGTCTGTTCGGACCAGCTCGTAACCCGTAGCTTTTTGGGTGCGTAGCTGCTATTCAAAGACGTCCGCTGGTGTTCGGGCGCGACGCGTTGACGACGCCACAGGTGCCACAAAGCAGATGTTGACTGTGCAGGCCAGAGAAAAAAAGGGGGGCGATTCACTCAAAGGGAACCAACAAAGCCGGCGTAGAATGCGTTGTCGAGACGCGCGATTCGCAGCGTGGCAGTGGTGACGGCTTTATGTCGCGGGAGGTACTGGGTCATGCGGGCCGATGGGGGATTTCCAGGACAGAAAAAAGCGGGATGAGGTGGCCGCCGTCCAGTCAGTGAGGACTCGAAACATAAAACGTCCCGCTAGTGCCCAAAGAGCCAATAACCCTGGCCGACAGTCGCAAATTGTTGTCGACAACTCATCAAGGTGTATTGGCAGACGCGCCCTCGAAGAATGGCCCGCGCGGATTGGAGCGCCTATTCCGGGAGAAGTGTCGACAGCAAGCCGGAGCGTGCTCGAGCCACGGCCAGAGGCAGGCGAGTGAGTCGGAGCAGTCGGAGAGGGAGACGGTCTCTTTTTGGCGAGGAGAACGCAAATCCGACGTTTCTTTGCCTCTGATAGATTGACCATGGAGAGCAAAGGTGTGCCTGCTCGGGTCGGATCTGATGCCAAGCGGGCAGATCCGCCCTAACCCGAACGAGAAAGCTTCAACACGCAACTCGAAGCTGCCTGAGCTCCATCAACACCACCCGAGCTGCCAGACTCCCTCACATAGCCCCTCTTCCGTATACGTCTGCCTCTTCTCCGATACCTCGGTGCCCTCACCTCCACCTCGCAGAGACCATGGTATGCCGCCGAACTCCAGTCGTGAAGACGCAATTCCCAAACTCACACCCACCCTAGACGTCGATAGGCACAGGTTACGACCTGTCCAACTCTGTCTTCTCGCCGGATGGCCGAAACTTTCAGGTGCGTGTCTGTCAGCGCAGCCCACGCAAAGCAGTGCTCACTCCACCAGGTCGAATATGCAGTCAAGGCGGTAGAGAATGGCGGCACGGCAGTCGGAATCAAATGCAAAGATGGCGTCGTTCTTGCTCTAGAAAAGCTCGTCACAAGCAAACTTTTAAAGCCTGGAGCAAACAAGCGGATAGCAACCGTGGACCGGAATATTGGCATCGTAAGCCAACCTCAACCTCGCTACGAACCTCCCGAGGACAACGCAGCGTGTTGATCACAGCTCACACATCCTAGGTCTCCTCAGGTCTTCTCCCCGATGGTCGCCACTTCGTATCTCGAGCACGCGACGAAGCATCCCAATGGCGTGGACTCTACAAAGCCCCAATCCCAACCTCCTCGCTCGCAGACCGCATGGGAAGCTACGCACAGGCATATACCTTGTACTCTAGCGTGCGGCCATTCGGCGTGACAGCCATCATAGCAGGATGGGACTCTGAGGCAGAGCTACCGGTGGACGGACAGGTCGGCTCAGGACCGGGCGTTGGTTCGGGAGGCAAGAAGGGTGGCTCCAAGTACGGCGGACCACATTTGTACATGATCGAGCCGAGCGGGCTGTACTGGGTACGCTAGTCGCATCGCTCTTGCATGTTTCGCAGTACTGATGGCACATACAGGGCTACTATGGCGCAGCCACTGGCAAGGGCAGGCAGATTGCAAAATCGGAGCTCGAGAAGCTGAATCTCTCGGAAGGAAATCTGTCACTGGAGGAGGGCGTCAAGGAGGCAGCACGCATCATCTATGTGGCACACGACGACAACAAGGACAAGGAGTTTGAGCTCGAATTGACCTGGATCAGCTCGTTGAACGGACCGACCAAAGGTAGGCACGAGGAAGTGCCCAAGGAGCTGAAGGAAGAGGCAGAGCGACTGGCAAAGAAGTCATTGGAAGGTGATGATGACGATGAGGACGAGGACAAGATGGAGGAGTAGGCGAATGACTGTATAACTAGCAAGTGGGCTGGCGCAGCAGAGATGCCGCACGGCGCAATGCCGAACTCTAGAAGCATAGCTCCATTAGAAGCTTTGTGCTGCGATAAAGATTATATCCAGACAATTTCGACGTCGAACAGCAATCTGTCCATCTGGCACACCCTTGAATCGACGTAAAACCGAACATATTGAGCCTTTCCGCCGCTAGAAGAGATATTGAAAGGATCTAGGGCAATCGCCATGACATCCGCTTGTCCATTTAGCGCGCTCGAATGCACTTTGGGGTTTCACGGCCATGCCTAGCTATGGAGCGCTTAGACTCTGCACTAAACTGAAATGAAGCATCGCGAATCCTTTGACTCGCTTTTCTCGTCTATTCAAGCAACGGCGACCCTGGGCATCTCTCGTGGTGAGACCATATCCGGCCCTTTCATCAAAATCATGGCTCTCTCGGGTTCTTCGTCTCTCCAACATCCTCGACTGAGGAAATCATTCCCATGGCTCGTCGCCATGTGCCCACGACTTTAGCCATAATTGTGCTCTGGTCACTTTCGTTTGGATGTTGTAGAGCGACTCCGAAATGTTTCTTCCCTAATGGCGACTCAAGCCCCTCCGATCATGCCCCGTGCGACTCCAACGCTGGAGCCAGTGTGTGCTGTTCGACAGGCTTCGAATGCACAAGCAATGGTCTTTGCGTGGATCCACGGTACAGCAACTTCCAGCGCGTTCTAAGAGGAGGGTGCACCGACGAGTCCTGGGGTGGTGATTGTCCAGCATTCTGCAAAGACCGTACGTTTATAATCACGCGTCTTGTGGAGGAGAGCACCTGACATGAGCTCGCAGGGTATCCTGAAGGCGACGCCGCCGTCTATTACTGCGGCGACGGGAAATATTGCTGCGACTCGCAGGACTGTTGTAACGATAACAACGCAAGCGTTTTGACTCTGGGAGCTCCTAAAGTCACTGCAATAGCAGGAGAAGCAGGCGTACAAGCATCAGAGCTTGCGCAGGCACCCACAGTTCAGCCAGGAACACCCTCACAGCAGGCTAGCTCAGCGCAAGGGGGAACATCGCACGCCGTAGTGCTGTCTAAACCAGCTCAAAATAATCCTGGGACTACTATCATTTCTGCTATTACTGCCACAGACAAGACAGCCAGCGCATCCCCCGCTGTAACGCTCATCGTCGTATCAAACCGAACGATTCTGGCAACCCTCACCTCCACTATCCCTTCTATCGCCACCGCTCCGACCAGTGTTCCAGGTCCCGATCCTCAAAAGGGAACCTCGAATACAGTTGCAATCGCTGCAGGAGTCGGGACGGGAGTAGGCATTGCCATCATCGCCGCATGCATTGCTATAGTCTTCTTCATGAGGCGGCGAAGAAGAGGAAACACGCAACAACGCGGGCTCATGCAGGACCCTGGCAGTGAAGGCGATGCTTCGAGTTCTCTGGAGCAGGACCAGTACGCATACCCAAGGTACGGGCGAGGCAGTGGGGATCTGGTGGAGCTGAATGCTGAGAGAATGGTCGAGTTGGATGCGAAGAGGCCGATACAAGAGTTGGATGGAGAGGGGGTGGAGAAAGTTGAAGTCGGAGAGATGAAGGCTTGATGGTGGGATTATCTGGAACAATACGGCTGATGATTATATTCTAAGACGGTGAAGTGCGAGGTTATGCCTTGCAGACTCCGTACCACATGCACCATCTAAACAACTCCTATGCTATGCATACCTCGTCTAGCGATAATCAAGCAGGGATTTCCTCTGTGACCTCTTCTTCAACTTCGGCTGGAAAATCAGTGGGCCGATGATAAAATACGCCTTTCTCGCTCCTACCCAAACCACCTCCCTTCGCCATCGTCTCGTCCCACTCCTTAAGAATGAAGAGACCCTGCCCGTCAAGACCCTCTCCCTGGCTCTTACTCTCTGCCATCTTTTCCTCATCGAAGTCGAATACCCGCCAGTCGGCGTTAGCGAAGCGTCGATTGGCTACAGCGGTGCGAAGGAAGCCCGAGTGACTCACAGCCACGATGACCTTTTCCGGGCGAGAGTAGAGTTTTTTTAGGCATGCTTGCCCGCGGGCTAGGACGGCCTTTTTGGTGAATACGTACGGGTTGGCGTCTAGAGCCGAAGTTGTCTTGTCAGGATATAGCGGGTCCATAGCTGAGAAGTCGTATTGGGGGAATTCCAACTCCATGACGGTGATCGCAGAGCCCGTATCGCATGGTTTGTCCGAGTTTTCTTGCCACCCCGCATCCGGCAGAACCTGCACATTTTTCTCCTTGATCAACCAGTCCAGACCCAGCGTGGTTGTCTCCAGTGTTCGGCGCATGGCGCTGGTAATGATGAGTTCAACCTCGTTGGCGATGCTGCTCGCCTTGAGGCTTTCCTGAAGCTCTGCACATTGCTGTCGTCCCAGCTCTGTAAGCGGCGGGTCTGGAAGACTCCAATCTCTCGCAACGTTGTGGAGGGCCTGCGCATGGCGGATGAGAATGATGGTGGGTGCCATAATTCTGTTCGATGGATCGATGGATTGATGAGTCAAATGGGCAATGAAGTATTTATACGAGTGCTGTTTGTTTCTGTAGTGAAGTGGGTCAATGTTTGGTCAAGCACGGCGTGATAGGCTCATGCTGAAGTGGGATCAGGCAACAGAAGCAAATGATATGAGTGATTGTTAATCTGCATACGGAGGAAGCTTTCCATACGCTAGTACCTTCCCGATTGGCTAGCTCAGGCTAACCTATTTAGCAACTGGCTGGACAGTTGCTACTTATCACCGGCTTTCTTTGCGCGATTGCAGCACCAAACTTCGAACGGAGCTTCTCTCTTTCTTTTTCTTTCTTTAAGAGTCTAGATACTATTTTTAAGCCTTGTTTATAAATCTACTAGCAGAATTCGTCGCGCTTCACGATCCAACCGTCTTTTTAATGATGACTCAGGTAGGCATCATCAAATGCCACTGTACCTACACTATGAAAATATATTCCCCCAAAAGCGCCCTTCAGCCCACTAAGTTGAGGAAAATAGAAACCTCACTTAGTGGACTGAAAGGCGCTTTTGGGGGAATACGTTTCCATAGTGTAGCCGTACCGAGAATCTCACCACACCCCAAGACAGACCCCCTCAGCATTGTGAACCGTTCACTGACAACCCAAGGCAGAGACTCCATAAATCTAAAGCATCCTCAACCCGCTTACGCGTCTCAACCAGGCACCTTCTTCCCCCCTCTCCTAATCATAAATCAGAACCGCCCTCACCTCCACACTCTCCCTATCCTCCCACCCACCCCCCTCCCTCTCCCCATCCACAAACGCGCAATGCGGCGCCCGCCTCGCCACCCCCTCCCCCTCCCAACTATCAAAACACTTGATAAACCACACCTCACCCACCCCCTGCTCATTCTTATAAAACCACTCATTCCGCCCCTCCTGCGCGGGCGGCCGCACCGCCCACGTCAAACTCCTATTCAAAGGCGATTCCTGCTTGACATACCTCACCTCAGCCTGCACAAGCTGCTCCTCCCCAAACGTCCCCGCCGCCCCCACGGCCAACGGATCTTTGAAAATCGTGCGTAGCGGACGCCACAGGTTGACGATTTGCCAGCGCGAGCGTGAGGCTAGGAGTGCTGTGTATGTGGAAGCGGGGAGGTGCTTGCGCAAAACGAGGTCGGCGCCGGAGTAGCTTTGGTCGATGTGTACGCGGTGTAGGGGGCCTTTTTGAGTGGCGTTGCCGGGGCCGAGGGTGTGCCAGTGGGTTGGGCCGCGGCGGATGGTGTGGGCGAAGATGTGGGCGTGGGTGGCGTTGGTGCTGGGAGGGGAGGGGAGGGTTAGTGGGTGGGTGGGTGCTGGAGGAGGGGATTACATTTTCTTGTAGAGGGCTTCGCTTTCGGGGTAGTATTCTTTTGTGAGCCAATCTGGGGAGGAGAAGTTGGTCGAGGTGCCGGAAGTCTGGTGCTGGACGAGCTGGAAGCCGTGGGTGTCGAGAGTGAAGGTGGATTCGGAGCCGGTGATGTCGTGGATAATAACGGGCGTGGGGGCGGTTGGGCGTTCGTTGGTTACGGTGTTGCTGGAGGGCGTGAGATTTGAGCTTGCGGATGGTTAGATTGGATTCGCACCCGCCGACAATGACTGGTGTGGGAGGCGAGCCATCGCCTGGGTCGCGGTAGTAGTTGAGTGTTGTTTGCACATCGCGTCTTTTCGGAGCTTTGCTAGTGGATAGAGAGCATGTCGTTGACTTGGACGTCTCGGTTACAGTTCCTGTCGTCATGTTTCTTTTAATCAATGCTGAGGAGTATAACACTTGTAACTCTTTGATGTGATTTTGTCTGAACTCTCAAACTCTTCCTCAACAAGGGACAAGGCTAAGCCCGTTGGATTCTCTCACACGACCCTTGGCCGGATAATGGAACAAGAAATTTGAAACCAAATAACTTATAACGTTACAGAGTAAAGAAGTAAGAGCAAATATGTAGTCGTCCTTTGAGCTATAAAAAGCAACGAACTATGCGGGGTATCAAGTGCCGAGAGGTTGACAGGGGTCAATCACCCCACGACGTGACCAATGTTTACGTTTTGCAGATACTCAATATAGATACTCCATCGCAAGCACAACATCAATTACGATAAGACATATCGAAGAGACTAGGGAATGCCGACGATAATATCGATTGGCATGCCTCTAAGGGAGCTCAAGCATAGACAAGAATGGAGACAATATACAGTAGCTCGAATACTCGATATCTAGAACCTCTAGTGCGCAAAACTAACCTGCGTGTTCAGCTTTGCGAACTGCTTGTTCTCCCTCTGCCACGTCTTTGCATGCTGCACACCAAAGCCGTGCGTAAAAACTTCACGAATGCTCTCCAGCGGCATGCCTTTGCACTCGGGATAGCAGAATATGATAAAAAGCTAGCCGACGAAGCAAATCGCCGCGTAGAAGCCGAAAGCACCAGAAGGCGTGATGCCCTTCATCATCGACAAGAATGTGGACGCGATGATGATGTTGGTAGACCAGCAAGTGACGGTATTGAGCATGGTGCCGACGGCTCGCACTTCGATGGGAATTAGCTCAGTGCCAATCCAGGCGATGGTTGCGACGCCAGAAGAGTAGAAAGCTACAAAGCAGATGATAGTCACGATGAGCGCCATACCTGGCCATCCGATCTCGTTAGACTCGACTTCGAGCGTCTTGAGGTTGATTGGGATGAAAGAGAAAGAGACGGCGGCAATGACGAGACAGACTGTCATTCCGAGCACAGTGATCATGAGGATCGCGCGGCGTCCAAATTTGTCGACGAGCAGGAGGTTGACAATGGAGAAGACGAAGTTGGTTGCGGAGACGGTTATGGCGACAGCAGTGGCATTGTTGAAACCGACAATCTTGAAGAGAGTTGCGGAGTAGTACATGAGGGTGTTGAATCCGGAGAGCTGCGAGATGGCCATAATGAGACAGGCAGTCAAAACGGCGCGGCCAGTAGATGGGGTGGTGAAAATCATCTTCATGGTCTTCCAGATAGAGTCGTCGACCATGGTCTGTGTGGCTTCGTGGATGCTCATCTCGATGCTTGCAATCTTTGCTTTTCGCTGAGTCTCTGTTGAAGTTGGATAGAGCCTGACGAGAACATGACTGGCTTCATCGGCTCGATTGTGCGCAACGAGCTGGCGAGGAGACTCCGGGCAGAAGAAGAGAAGACCTGCCAACAGGATAGCAGGCGCAGCACCAATACCGACAGTGGCCCGCCATGCTTGAGAGGTGTTCGGATTCCCGACCTGTGCAAATCCAGCTCCCAGCGACGAAGCGAAAAACTGGCCAAAAGTGACGCTCATGTTGTTGAAGGCGACCATACGGCCGCGGTATTTGGCCGGCGCAAGCTCTGAGATGTACAAAGGCACAATCATAGCCGCGCTGCCAACCCCAAGACCCACGACAAAGCGTCCAACCGCAAATTGAGGGAGATGGAATGCAGCGGTCTGCAGAATTGTACCGATGACGAAAACCACGCAGGCTGCCCAGATAGGCATCTTGCGGCCGAATCGATCAGCCGTGAGACCTGCACATACTGCACCAACGAGGGCGCCGCCGGAAGTGAGCGAAGTTACGAGCTCTTGGTCTGAGGATGATAGTTCTTTCCCGAGCGAGGTGCCGATGGTTACAAGGACTGATGAGATATAGCCAGTATCGTAGCCTGTGGTGTTGATGTAAGTATGCCGCATTTAGAAGAGTCGCAATAGATCATACCGAAGAGGAGTCCTCCGAGCGAGACGGTGATGGAGATTAGCCACGCGGCCTTCGATGCTGCGGTGGCCTCGATGGACGAGAGGTCTGTGAGTTCGTCCTGGTGCTCTTTCGCGGATTCAATATTCTCAACATGTTCGGTCGTCGCCTCCTGGACTTTGACGTCCTTGTCGTCGAATTGAAAAGCCATGGCCGTCGAAGTTGTCAATTATCTTGAGGAAAATTTTATATTTGTGGCCAAGGTTCGCAGCTCTCGTTGTTTGGATCTACCAGCTATTGAAGTGGGCCTCTCAACATGGAATCCACGCTCTATTTATGCAGAGATTTCGACCTCACGTCTCGGATCCAGTCTTCGGTGGAACCTTCCCCAGGATACTCGGCCTCAGCTCCAGATCTGGGACCACCGACTGGTGCGCTTCTAGATCTGGATGTAGAGCAAAAGCAAGGTTCCGACATGACGTGCCGCTGCGTGGTTTTTCCCCCGCAATCTGGGGTTGGCCTCGTCTGAAGCGCGGAACAGAGGCGAACGAGCGGGCGTCTCCGCTTTCAGGGCTGTGTTGGGGCTAGAATTGGATGCTACGCGGGTGACGCCGCAGTAGATTTGATTCCACATGATTGGCTGATTGCTCGGTGCGAAGGCGAGCCAGTGGAACGGGAGTGGGTGGCGGCTGGTCGGGAGTGAGGTTGTTGAGCGTCGGAAGCTGGTCGCAGTGGGCGCTCGGACTGGAGATTGCGGGGAAGTGAATTCCGCATCGGGGAAAATTACCTCGTTTGACATACGCAAGCGGTCTTCTCTCCTATTCATATCTTGTAAGTTTTTTCTATGCCCAGATATTGTAGCCATTGTCGTATGATACAGGTATGCCGATGCAAGCTGGACAAGGAGTGTTTCCCGTCTCATCACATGACAGTCGTGCCGGAGTTGATGTCAGTGGTAAGAACAGAAACGTGTGACGGCCGGAGAGGGCTTTGACTCTGGGAATTGTCTATGTGCTCACTTCTCATGAATTGACTATAACAAGGCATTCGAAACGAGTAACTTCTATCAAGAAAGACATTTCTGTAGGCGACATCCGATCAACGCATCAACATCACCTCCCCTGCCTCCTCCAAACCTTCACCCACATCTCTCCCAGCAGCCAATTCATCGTCTCCAATCTCTCAATCTCCCACTCTGGACTCGCCAACGCAAACTCATACCTGCGCAACACACTCGCCAGCACGACCGTCTGCTCCAAATACGAGATGTTCCTTCCAATACACCCGCGAGCCCCTGCCGAAAAGGCCAGGAAGTACGGTTGCAATGCTTTGCCCCTCTCTCCCAACCACCTTTCCGGCATGTACTTGTCAGCCTGCGGGAACGCTGCTTCATTGCGATGCGCCACAAACGCTGAGACGGAAACAGAGACACCCGGCGGAATGTAGTCACCGAGGATGTTCATACCCTCGGCCGGTGTTTGACGCGGAAGGCCATGCGGCGTTGGAGGAAACAAGCGTAAAGACTCATCCAGGCACTGGCGCAGGTACGGAAGATGCTTGACCTTGTCGTAACTCACGACGCCATTGTTGTCCTCATCATCATCATCTTCGAGCGCTGCATCTAGCTCCTCGACTAACTTCCTCATGATTTGCGGGTTCTTGAGAAGCTGGTACAAGACGTTCGTCATGGCGATGGCAGTCGTCGCACTGCCTGCGTTCATCATGATGCTGACTTCTGCTACAATCTCGCCCCATTCGAGGTTGTTGGGTTGGCCGTTCTTGTCTTCCATCAGCGCTTGGAAGAAGTCGTCGAGTTTTTCGCCGGCGCGGTAGCGCTGCAATCGGCGGTGAGCGAGCTCGATGGGTATACCTTCCCATTGTTGGGCCAGCTGACCCATGCGGCCATAGAAGGGGATGATGTTGGAAATCTTGTTGATGAAGTGGTACCAGTCGTATGGCCAGACGAGCAGAGATTGCTTGCGTGCGTTTTGGTAGAGACATTCGCGGAAGTTGCATTTGTAGGTTGTTCCGTCTAACATGCGTCCAACGACGTTATCGTGGCCTTGGTCAAGGAGGCCAAGTCGTTCTGACAGTCCAATGTCAGCGATTGCGTCGAGCGTGAAGAAGTTCGTCCAGGTGCGATAGTCGACATTCAGATCTTCTGGATTGGGGCGTCTGTTTGGTGCGAGTGGCTCTGTGCAGCACTTGTCAAAATGTCTCATCATGCGCATCGTCTTGTCGGCAACCTTGTGCTCCCATCCTTCCAGGTTCTTGATGGCATAGGCAGCACTCAGGACCTTGCGCTTCCGAGCGTGATCGTGCTTTTCAATGACGTCTGCTAAATGGTAATGCGAGCCTGCAGTGACTTCGTATGACCCATCTTTGGTGCAAGGCGTGTTGTGGCCGTAGATATCCTTGATTGCGCGAAGGTCGCCATATGAGAGCGCGTTCGGGCCTGTTCGGATGACGGGATGTTTTTGATGCAGTTTGGAGAGGTATGTAGAGCGAGCACCTCCATGCGCTAGTATCATGAATGGTATTAACGATATGCCTGCGAACGGATGCATATTCGGGTAGCGACGCAAGCCTAGCCTCGAGGCCTCAGTATGATGCTTTGAAGTTCAGAATCCTGCGATACATACCATTGAGATCTCGAAAATAAACAACGATAGGGTAAACAATAAAGTACCCAACGAGAAATATCCCAAAGGCGATGGCATAAGGAATCGAAATCTGTGCCGTGGACATGATGGTGAAGCGTGATTAAAGCAATACTAAGAAGCGTGTAGAAGACAATGCTTTGCGTGTGTCTGATCGCGATGAAACATCACCCGCTCCCTTAAATCTCGACACAGCTCTTGATCTTGCACTGCACCGTAACAACACCAAATGCACACCCCAACCTGGAAAGTCGTACAAGACATTCTCAGATTGGCTCCAAAGTCGGGGTACGCTAGGGACTGCCTGACGTGGTATATTTCCCCGGCATTTGTACGCAGAAAATCTAGGCTAGACCAGTTCGTGCGCACTGTAGGATCTACATGTGATTACTTAGCCAATTATGGAGCGCGATTACTTTCCCACATCTCTGGTGAACTTTGGAAATTCCGTTCCTGGAAGTCTTCGAGCCTTCGCATGTCGATAATGGACCGGCAAATCGGTACTGCGATTGAACTTATCAAGTTCAGCCCGGCGCGGCGATTCTCATAAATGCTCAAGATGATGATTTATCCCAGGAATTACACCGTCGCGAGGATTCTGGAAGTGTGATATTTTCCATCTCTTGAACGGAATCACACTCCCCCTTTCCCCGACCAAATGGAGACCATCGGTATCTGGATCGAAGATCTCCCAGCTCCATTCCATCCTGTTCTTCAAGCTCTGCGTCCTTCATCACCTGCAGATGGTGTGGCATTGATACTCTTCCTCCTCTCGAGCTTCGCCTGCCTGACGCGCGGTCGTCTCTGGCAAAAGCCAAACCCATTTCATCACATCTATTTTGAGCGACCACAACTGCAGAACGGCACTACCAACAGCCGAGCGGCATCCACGCGAAACATTGCTGAACGCCTAGAAAAGCATAAAAATGAACTTGTTATTTTCTGGGGCTCACAATCTGGCACCTCCGAGCGCTTTGCGGAGACCCTTGGACGAGAGTGCTCTACCCGATTCGGCCTCAGGGCACTCATTGCCGACCTGAGCGACTACGATGCAGGAAGCATTGCTTCGATCTCTCATTCTCGGTTCGCTGTCTTTCTTCTTTCCACATACGGCGAAGGCGACCCATCCGACAATACGACTGGTCTCTGGGATTGGGTGAAGCGCCTGGACAGCGATAAAGTTTCGCTGGCTGGGCTTAGATACATCGCGCTCGGACTTGGAAACAGCAAATACAAATACTATAATCACGTTTTGGACGTGATTACTAGTGCTTTTGATGCCGCTGGTGCTACTGCTCTGCTCCCTCGCGCAAGGTGCGATGATGCTAGCGGCGGTACCGAAGAGGACTTCCAAGCCTGGAAGGAAGACGTCTTTGCTATGCTTCGCAGCATGGGACATGAAGAGAGAAGTGCAGAGTATCAGCCCTCGTTCGAAGTCCAATTTACCGATGATCCGGGACTGGTGGACAGTGCCGGGGCAGGACACAAGGGATCTGTGCACTACCAGCCATCGAGCACTTGCTCTGCGATCGTTTCGCTTCCCGTTAAGAGTTCGAAGGACTTGTTTACTGCAGGCGATAGGAACTGTGTGCACCTCGAGCTTGACCTCGCTGGCAGCCCCGACGTGCATTACAAGACTGGCGACCATATTGGTGTGTGGCCTGTAAACCCTGCGGAAGAAATCGATCGACTTCTGGACGCGCTTGGTCTGCAGGAAAAGCGCAATGAAGTCGTGACAGTGGCTGCGCTTCGAGACAACACAAAGCCAAAGGTGTCTTCTCCCACAACTCTGGAATCTATCTTTCGCTACGACCTCGACATCTGCGGTCCTGTGTCGCGCCAAGTATTCCTCGAGCTTGCTCGCTTCGCTCCATGTACAGAGGCGAAGACCATGTTACTGGAGGTTGGGCGGGACCGTGAAAAGTACGCGCAACTGACTTCGAAAACGCATATCACGTTCGCGCGTCTGTTGCAACTCGCCAGTCCTTCTCTGAATTGGCCAAACCTCCCTCTGTCTTTTGTTATCGAGACTCTACTTCCTTTGCAGCCACGCTACTACTCCATCTCTTCCAGTTCCGTCATCTCTCCTCGGTGCGCGGCTATCACCGCGCTTGTTGTCAACAAACATCTCCCGGGACCACCAGCTGCGACCGTCCATGGCTTGACGTCCAACTACCTATTTTCCGCCTCCAATCTGACAGCTAGGTCTTTGATAGCTCCACCGACATTCAATCAGACATCTCGTGATCCTGGCCTTGGAAGAAGTAGTATCCGCGCACACATCCGCAAATCCAAATTCAAGCTTCCAATCACTTCATCAACACCACTTATCCTGATCTGCGCTGGAACTGGTTTCGCACCTTTTAGGGCGTTTCTTGCCGAGAGATTAAAGCTCGCGACCATCGGGAAGCCGATAGGTAAGATGCTCGTCTTTTTTGGCTGCAGGCATCCAGACACGGACTACATTTATAGGGACGAGTTGGAGCATGCAAAGGAGCGATTGTATGATAAGTTGGAACTGTACACTGCGTTTTCTCGGGAAAGCGAAGAGAAAGTTTATGTGCAAGACCGTGTGGCTCAGCACGCTGCTCGAGTGCTCGAATTGCTGGATGCTGGTGCGAGCATGTACATCTGTGGAAAAGCAAGTATGGCTCGTGAGGTCGATATGCGAATCGAAGCTGCGGTCAAAGTAGCGAAGGGTTTGGAGGAGGCGGAGATGAAGGCTTGGACAGATGCGCTGAAGAAACGCGGGAAGTGGAAAGCGGATGTTTGGGGTTGATTTCTTGATCGAAAGGCGTTTTTAGATATATTTGGAGTATTGAGGTTTTTGATTGAATTGAGGGAAGCATCCTAGAAGTGGCCGAGCCGTGAGCAATAAATAGGGCGGTTGTACGAGACCATCCTTATTAATTCGACCACTGATCTTGAAGGTCATGCAGCACTTTGTCCGTTCTCCAGCCTATGTGTATTTGTAGCCCCTTCAGGTATTCGATACATGCTTCTTGTTCAGCTTTATCAATAATGTACGCACCACAAGCGCTGAGGATGTGGCTGCCTTGGAACATCGCATTCCCGCAATGGACGTTGCTGACTCCATATCCGATAACCAAGCGAATGTGTTTGCGAATGGTAGCATCAGTTGCCTTCCTCGCGCGTGCGCCTGCGAGCCCAATGAGCGACGTGTTTGGCGAATAGATTGTAAGGAGTATTTTGCAGAGATGGTAATATTGAAGTCCGACAGCTACAACGCCCTGAGCTGTTGGCAGGGCAGGCCATGAGCCGTTGAACTCTTTTCCAGCACTCTCGTCAGTATATAATGCAGTGAATGTCCAGGGCTTGGTGCGTTCCCATTCTTCAATGTCAGCATCAAGCTCGGCCCATCTCTCTTTCGATAAAGAGCCTGCGCCGCTGTCGTTGAAAACATGTTTGAGGACCGATGCAAAAAGGAAGATGATTCGATTGGCCCAAGCTTCGTCATCGAATTCACGGAACACGGAGGAATGACGATAATCTTCAAGACTGAGGTTCAGCGGTTGCTGGGTTGTGAGCGACACGTAGATGTGCTGTCGCAAGGATACCCAGCTCGCTGATTCGCGAAGACCCCCATCGGAGACGAAAGATGAAATCGAATTGAGGATTCGTGCCGTGCCTAGATGGTGACAAAGCTCATCAGTATCTCCCATTTCCTCGTGCAAGCGCAGCAAGATGACTGCCACGAGAAAGTTTTCGTCCCAATGTGCTAGTGGATCTTCCAAGGCTACAATGAGCGCTTGCAGACATCGATCGATATAAAATTGGGAATGGTCCTTCTCGACTCTGCCCATCAGCCATAGGTGACGAGCTCCGAGCCCCATGACGCCATTCTTGATTACTGGGAAATGGGCTGCACGTTTCGGTACGTCTTTCCCAAAGTGACATCGAGAGTCGCAAATATCTATCCAAGGTGTACAGTACACTATGAAATGATGCAACAACCCCGCCTCGTATTGGTTGTCCACAGGCCATCGCAAAGCAAGTGAGCCGTTTGGAGAAAAAGCGCTGCTCGATCCGAAAGGTGAGATGTTGATTTCCTGTGGCGGAGAAATTTTGTTGTTGTCTGATTGCACTGGAGAAATTGCGTTGCTGAGAACGTCTTGGATTGGGGGCAAGAAGGGTGTGGCATGCGCTGGAGGGCCAAGGACGGCGGGAGCAGCGAAGGCCTCAGCTGGATCATGACTGCCCGCACTTAGGGAAGTGCGATCTGGAAACGTGAAGATATGGGTTTGATCGGTTTCAAAATTGGTAGCATCAACTGGGTTGCTTGGTTCGATGATTGATCTGGTGTGGGCTTCTGCCACTGGGTTGTTGAGGTTTCGTTCAAGATCTTCCTCCTCCTCCTCCTCATCTCCTCCCTTGTTCGGGGTCATGAATCTTACTAATCATGTTAGAGTCTATATCACAGCGTTTCATAGCCGGAACGGTATCATGGCCAAGATAAGATAGTCATACGAGCACGAGTGCTGGGATACGGTGGGGCTTACAGGATCGGGGAACTCTGACCCAGGTCTGGCTTGAGCGAAATTCAAGCGACTGTTCTGCAGAACCAACATCCTCTCCTGCGTTAAACTTGACGGAGGTGACAGGGCGGAATCGAAAGGCGTTCCCTCTAATGCAGCAACGCTTCCGCTCTATACAGTACTTGCACTTTTCTGTGTCGCGAATTTTCACGCCTGATCCTGTTAGTATGGATTATGCAATGACGTATCAGTGCTACATTTGATGTGCCTTTCCCTGCAGGCTTTGCTGTGCCTGTGTCAGAAGACTTACAACGACGAAGACATGTAAGACGGACCAACCACTGCGTTGTCTCATCGCGTTAAGTTCGAGATGAGACACAAAGACAGAGGACAGAGACCGAAAATTGCCAGATCAGGGAGCGGGAAAAGCGAACTCTTTTCTGATGGCGATCGCTCCTTAGACTTCCCCGCCTTCACATGGCGCGCCCCCACCTGTTCATCGCTCAATACCAAGAACCCCGCAGTTGCATGACGAAATCTTTAGGCCACACTTGGGGTGTACAGACGTTGCTAGAAAAGAAAGCCTAAGAGGAAATATCAAGAGCAATGGGCCGACATAGACACCAAAAACGTCGAGACAACAAGAAAGTTGTCCAGGTTCGATGTGCGTGCCCGCTCCAAATGACTCGGGATTCCCAAGCTTTTCCATAGCCCATGTGATAAAGCTAGGGTACCGAACTTCCCCGGACACGGGAAATTTCTCCGTTGTGAATTGTCTCTACTCGTGGTAAGTTTCCCCGCTTTACTAGCCTGCTAGTGCGCGTTTCTCTGCATTGCTGATGGCCGTATTCGCCACCAGTGGTCCCACACGGGTCAATAACGGCGCGAGATTACCTTTATAGACATGCGACTATGGGAATGAGAATCTTTTCCGTCGTTTTCACTTAATTTCTGCCGCATTCGTATTCGCGAACACACGGATTTCCGCCGATGTAGTCTCCTCCGTGTACCAAGGTCGCATGAGACTGGCCACTGCGAAAACCTCCTCCGAGCATCAAAACTCTCTAAACATCACCACATTAAATCTTGATTTTGAAGTTCTTCTCTTCTTCCACCATTCATCCTACTGCTGTTAATTCATATCCACATTCCAGCATCATCAAAGGCGTCCGCCTCAAATTTCACATCCACGATGGCTCCCAGAAAGCTTCAAGTTGCAGCAGCCGGCCTCGGTCGTATGGGAAAACGCCATGCAATCAACTTCCTCAGCAGAACCCCAAGAGCTGAGCTGGTGGCTGCTTTTTCTCCCGATCCGGAAGAGCTGCAATGGGGCAAGCAGCACCTTGAACCCTACGGCGTGGTGTTGTATAACAATTTTGACAAGATGATCGAACAAACAGGGCTCGAGGCAGTTGTTATCGCTACCGCAACCTCAGTACACGCAGAGGAGGCTATCAAATCCATCGAAAAAAACCTTCATGTGCTCTGTGAGAAGCCACTGTCGACAAGCGTTGCTATCGTACGTAATGGAAGTCTGATCCTATGGCTCCGTGAGCTAACTTCGACGTCGAAGCTATAGTGTAGGGAAGTATTGGAGGTAGCAAAAACGCGCCCAGGCGTGAAAGTGATGTGTGGCTTCTCGCGTCGCTTCGATGCGAGCTATCGGGACGCCTATGATAAGGTCGAAAATGGCGCAATTGGAAGGCCTTCCATTTTGCGATCCCAAACATGCGACAAGCATGACCCTTCAGGTATATAGTCGAGCAGAATTGGACAATTTTAGGTCTAACTGACATAAACTAGGCTTTTTTGTAGAATATGCCGCCTGGAGTGGTGGTGTCTTTGTCGATATGACGGTCCACGACATTGACCTCACCCTCATGTTCTTTGGCGACGATATCATGCCAAAGGCCATTTCAGCACACGGCATCGTTGCTGTTCAACCTGGACTGAAAAGATACAACGACTACGACAACGCCGTTGGCATCGTTGAGTTCTGGAATGGGAAGATCGCGTACTACTACAACTCGCGCATGATGGCGCATGGACAAGAGGACGTAACGGAAGTCATTGGTACCGAAGGAAAGGTCAGCGTGAATCTGAACCCTCAGTCCAACCTAGTCAATGTTTACACACCTGCTGGGATAACGCGAGAGGTTCCTCCTCACTATTACGGAAGGTTCGAGATGGCATTTGTACAGGAGGCGAACGAATTCACTGCGTCTTGTCTCGATGACACGCCTTTGCCCCTGAAGCTCAGGAATGCAGTTAAAGCTGTTGAGATTGGATCGTGGCTTCAAGAAGCGTTGGTCTCCGGCAAGCAGATCCACTTTGACGAGACTGGCAGGAGGGTCGAGCGTGCAAGCTTGTAGGACCGGGACTGCGCATATAGGTAAACCAATGCAGCTAGATAGACAAGAATCCGCCATTGACCGTCTGGATGGAGACATAGAGGCATGGAAACATGAGTGATGAGAGAAGAATGTGAAGTGCACTTGCCGTAATTGCAGAAGACTAACCTGGATTGGGACGGCGCGTCGGCCCCACTCTTCTGATCACATCACGTCGACGCCATTTTGTTCCTGGGGCACACGACTCTTCCGCATCGACATCCCATCCAGCGATGCAGCGGCGTACGGCATCTTTGCTTTCAGCGCCTACTGCCACCTCACATGTCCCAGGCCCTGTCCCCAGACCAGCAGTTGGCGACGCCTTCGCTCCATGATTCGGATGCACCCCGACCTGCGCGTTCCAAAAATGGTTGCAATGCATGCAGGTACGTTTATCTGGCTTTGAACTTTTCTTGTACACGATCGAACCCCAGAAGTGGCTGTTGACCTGCTGCAGGAGAAGAAAGGTGAGGTGTAACGAGCGGAGACCAAGATGCGGTCACTGTGAACGACTGAATCTCGATTGCACTTGGAACCGAACTCCGCATAGTCGCAATGCGATTGCACTGGGCCAGAATCAGGTTCCGTCAACATATATCCAGCCACCACTATCGGCAAATTCGAGCCTTGCTGGGTTTGACAATTTTGGACTGGGTGGCAATGCATTTTTCGATTTCTCGGGTCCCTTGGGCATGGGCACCTGGGACGAAGCGATGCTGCTGAGTCCCAATTCCTGGCCATCCGATACAGCAATTGCAGGTGCTTCCGCATCCCTGGACATAGTACCTCAACCAATCCATCAACTTCCTCTCGGGCATCAAAGCATCGTGGCCGATGCTGATAGGAATCCCGCTAGCATCGTTTCCGAGCGCCCGCTTCATCCAGATCCAAACTCTACATCTCCTTTCTCTTCCGAGAGCACAAACCCAGCGTCGGTGGATGAGGGGTTTCTCGTCAACACCTTCTTGCAGATGCTGATGCCACCTATCCTGACTCCAGTCGAGATCGGCCCGAAATGGGCTTCCACGCGCGCTTTTTTCGGGACCATGGCAAAGGATTCCACCATTGTCCGTAGCGCAATAACAGCGTTTGCTGCAATGCAAATCCAACGCAGTGGCATGGTCGCTGGCGAGCATAGAACGAACTGGCGTCCACTATATGACGCCGCTGCTCGGCAGCTTTCGAATGCTCTGCAGAAATGCGAAAAAGACAGCGAACTGAGACATATTTTAGCATCTTTGTTTCTTCTTACCTACACTGATGTATGTGTCATATTTACTGCATTCGAGTCCTCTGTACCTCCCTGCATTTCTGAAAACATGCACTGAGATTTTGTAGCTCCTGACCGAAACTTTACCGAGAGCTCATGCGAATCTTCGGGAAGCGTATAATTTGATTCAAAATTCCCAGAAACGTCCTTTCACGACTCCAGAGAAACGACTGATATCGTGGATACGCCTACTTGACGCTCGTGCGGTGTCCACAGCTGGCGGCGAGGGCCTATTTCTTGCCGATACGGATGAAACCTTGTTTGATGCATCACCGGTAGCTAACCCTGCATCCGAGGCTGAGACGCTCGACACGGAGATCGAGGAAATTCTTTTCGATGTGCTCTATCACCCAGGTATGTGCTTGCTTCTATCATCTCGTTCTTTTTGCTCTTAATAAGCATCTTTGGTATATTTAGATCGTCATCGGTTAGCTGATACGTTGTGATAGGTATCGTGTTCTATCAGAAGGTCCAATCATTCGTGGGTCGAATCACCAGGATCGATCCTTGGCATCGGAGTCGCGGTACGGTCCAGGACGAGACAGAAGTTATGGCATTAGCTGCACAAATATCAAAAGATCTACATGCCTTATACGGCCAGCGGCCCGCTCTCATGGACCATGCGGTAGCCGGCGACTTGACAGAGAAGCATCTGGCGAGAAATCTCGCTGTGGCGCTGACAAGAAGTTTCAGAACATATTTGGCCAACTATTATGCTTCATTTCTGCACTTGCACAGGGTCGCATACGTGCAATATCCTAAGACAAAAGACGTTAGCTCCGCTATTGCAAATATCAAAAGACTGGCACACCTTATGGCCGAAACAAACGAGGCACTGCCAGTCAACATCCTCTGGCCCTTGCTCATGTGGGGATGCGAAGAGGACAACCCGGATGAGCGCAGGTGGATCTTGGACAGCATTCGTGGCTTGGAGACTATCGCTACGAATGCGAAATCAACAGCTGACCTTCTTGAAGAAGTCCAACGACGGCAAGACGAAGGTAAACGCCGCGTCGATGTTCGAAGTGTCAGCCAAGAGTTCTTTGCAAGCCACCACTTTGCAATTGTCTGAATGTCGCATCCTGTGGAGAGCTTTTTGCACCCCCAAAAGCAAGTGCTTTGACGATTTTAACGCAGCAATCCTTGTGTGTCTATCAGAGTATGGAACAAATCCCAAAGTCTTGCGTTGTCTGGTAGGTCATGGATATCTATTCAGGACGTGAAATCTCATTAAGAATCGTCTAGCGCCAACCAATGCAACGATCTAGCTCGTGGTTTTTGTTGCGAAAATCAAGCAAGCGACGCCTCGATATCATCCAAACCGGAGACTTGCTTCAGAACCCAATCCCTCTTCTCCTCGCTAGTATACCTAGGATAAGGCCTTCTGCAATCAGCACTCGTCTCTGGGTACCCCCTCTTCTTGGCCACCACCCATTTGGTACCGTTGATGCCTCCCTTTCCGAAACCCCATTCCGTTACAGAGAGCTTGATCTGCAAGGCCGACGCTTCGGCGTGCTTACCAGCTTGGTACAGGTTATACATTTCGACGCAAGCCTATATCCGAATCAGCATGGACTCTCAATCGCCGACACTGCTTATAGGCATCGAGCTCACCTTAGGGTAGAGGTTCGCGACGCCGGTGATGCAACCAGTGCCACCGACGCTAAGAGCTGGAATTAACCAATCACTCTGTCCCGCCAGAGCACAGAACTCAGACTTCTTGAAAGACGCAGATATCCTTGAAACTTTTGCAATACCACCACACGTGAGCTTGACAGCCGCGATGTTTGGGTGTTTGCCCAAGATATCCAGCATCTCGGAGTTGACGTCCAGGCCGGCGACGACACCAGGGAAATTGTAGATGACGATGGGCACCGGACTAGCGTCAGCGAGCTCTTGGAAGAAAGCAACAATGGCGGCTTGGTCCATGGCAAAGTGGAAATATGACGGGACGAGGGCAAGGAATGCATCTGCGCCTGCCTCCTTGGCTTCGACCGTTTGTTGGATCGTATCTCGCGTGCAGCCCGCTACTCCGCCGATGGTGATGGGGATGTCTCCTCGTCCTAGCCTCTGCGCCGTTTTTCTCAGCCTCTGAACGAGCTGGGCCTTTTCAGTCGAAGAGAGCGTCGCAGCTTCGCCATTTGTGCCAGCAAGGACAATGCCATGAAGCCCGTTCGAAATCAAGAATTCAAAGTGCTTCTCCTGCACTTCCCAATCAATCTCTTGGTTCTTGTCATTCTTGAAGAAGGTCAAGGACGGGACATGGATTCCTGGAGCAAACGAGTACTGGGTGGCGTGTGTGCCGTTGCTGTACGTCTCGTTGGAAGGCATTTTATTCGTAGGAAGATCGGTAGATGTTTGAGATCGAATAGGGCTCTGCTCTCGGGGTGCATCTTCATTTTCACCAGTTCTCCTCCGCCACTGTTCCGACTACGTTCCGACACGGCCGAGCCTAGGTCCACATCTGGGGCAAAGCATCGCTCGTGACCTCGACATCGCTCGACTCCATTAGTCGTCGCTAGCGCAAGCGACAGGCGAGCCGATGAAGGTGGGCCCTATGCTCTCACACAAGGTTTTGATTGGTGGTCGGCATCAGTTGTCGCCATGTCAAGCCTCCCCGAAATAACACCGCTCGCCCCTCGGATGCGTTACTCTAAAAATGAGTCCCGATCCTTTTTGACTTGCCTCGTTTCGAGCCCCGCGACCAACCCACACTCCACAAAAATGCACTCCACGGGGAGTGACGCCACATGGGGTTCCCCAGCTCAGCTCTTGTGATCAGTTGACCGCGCCGAATCGAGCGCCATCCGAACCGTTCGCATGTGGCGATAGTTTTGACTCGAGTACCGACAGCAAGGTCGTCGGAAGCGAGTCACGGTCGAGCCCAAAACCTGGGTTCGATGTGGGGTGTTCGTGTGCGCAGAACATCTCTATAAAGCCAGGGCAACCCCAGGGGATCAGCGTCGTGAAACTGGCAATTTCTTCAATTAGTTTCTCTCCTTTCCTTTCACACAGTCGCAACCATGGGAGGTTTTGCTCGTGCCAAAGAGGACAGGCCTACGCCTCCAGAAGTGGTATGTTTGGCAGCTCACAAGAATTTGCTGCGGTCATGCTGATATGCTGCAGTATAACTGGAAGGTGTACACGTCGGCCCTGGTCATTTCCATGGGAGTGCTCGCGTATGGGTACGACTCTGCCTTCATTGGAACGACCATTACGCAAAAGAGCTTCAAGCGCGACTTTGGTCTCGACAAGATGACCAAGAAGGAGCAGGCTGATGTATCGGGCAACTTGACATCTATTTGTATGTGCCTTGCTTGTACTTGAAGGACACCTTCCTAACGCCTTCCCAGACTCCGCTGGTGGCTTCTTCGGCGCACTTTTCATGTTCTTCTCCCTGGAATTACTCGGCCGCCGCATGACCGTCATCATCTCGGACGTCATCTTCATTTTTGGAGCTATCCTTTGTACTGTTCCAACTCATCAACTCGGGTTGATTTATGCCGGTCGCCTGTTCACTGGTCTCGGCGTTGGTGGCATCGCTGCCGTCAGTCCGATCTATATCGCCGAAATTTCGCCACCAGCCATTCGAGGTCGCCTTACCGGTTTCTTCGAATCGTTCTATCAAACTGGGTGAGTAAAGCCTGGTACAAAGTAACTGCTTCTTCTTAGAGTGACTGTCTGAAACACTACCTAAGTGGTGTCTCAGTATAGTTCTGTCTAAGCCATTCCAGCCTTAGCCAATACCCTTCCTTTACAGACCTACGCTGACTTTGCATCGCGATTTATAGAGCTGTCATCGGGTTCTGGATTAACTACGGCATCGTACACAACGTCGATACTACAGACTCGAATGCCTGGCGTATCCCAATGGCTGTTCAGCTCATCCCAGCTGGGTTGCTCGCGCTGATGATCCCGATCCTTAAAGAGAGTCCTACCTGGCTCCTCAAGAAAGGCCGTGACGATGAAGCCTTTGCCGTTTACAGCTACATTCGCAACCTCCCAGCGAATCATCCTTACATCCAAGAGGATGTGGACCACATCAAGACGGAATTAGCCAAGGAACGGGCGGCAGTCACAGGCACTCAGACCCCAACGTTTCGTCAGTTTCTCAAAGGTGCCGCCAAAGAGAGCTGCATGAAGGGCATGCGAAATCGCTTCGCCCTCGTCTTCATCATGTTCATGTGGCAGGGTTGGTCGGGCGCCGCTGCGATCAACTATTATTCACCTACCATTTTCACCTCTATCGGTCTTACGGACGTTACGCTCTGGACTGGAGTCTATGGCATAATCAAGGCCGTTGGATCAATTATCTTCTTCACCTGGTTTATTGACGCATTCGGTCGCAAATGGCCCTGGATCATCAGCTCGCTGTGCTGTGCGTTCTGCCAGTACTACCTCGCAGGCTACATCGCCATTGGCAAGCCCACAGCCGGCGAGGTCATGTCTCCATCCACCGTATCCGGCGGCAAGGCCGCGACGGCTATGATCATGATCTTCGGCGCGACCTGGTCCTTTGGCGCAAACGGTCTCCCCTGGATCATCTCAGCCGAGATCTTCCCTTCATCGCTGCGCTCCATCTCGGGCCCTTTTGCGGGCATGAGCGTCTGGCTGTGGACATTCATCGTCACAAAGGCGCTCCCTTATATGTACACGAGCATGGGGTACGGTGTGTACGTCTTCTTCGCGACATGTCTTGTGGCAGCGAGCATCTACGCCTTCTTTTTCATTCATGAGACCAAGGGGCTGCGTATGGACCAAATGGATGAGCTGTTTGGATTCGAGAGGGCGCATCCGGACTTGCTGGCAGATGTTAAGCATGGTGATGCTGAGAGTGAGAATGAGAAGCAGGTTAATGTCGATGTTTCGAGGAAGGAGGTGGCATAGACGAATTGTCTATGTGCAGAGCTCGAAAGTTAGCCTGGGGTGTCAGATATATTGATCGACGTTCATACCATCCATTCAGATTTTGAAAGCAATATCCATTGCTAGGCATTTTATGTCTTCGGTTGCCGGTAGCTTGTGCAACTTAGACGTGTCAGTGGTTAAGGCGTTGCTCTGGGAGAATGAAGACCAGATTTGAAAGTTTAGATTTGCATCTCGTTCCTACAGGCGCCTCAGCAAAGCTTAGCCTGGTGCTTCTAGGTCAGGATCGGCCTGCTAAGCTTTTGGATCTCTCTTAGAACCACTGACGTCACGTGCTCGGATGGGTTCCCTTTCAACCCCCAATTTTTCTCCACAGGACACCCTCCTGCGAACGCGCGTCGCGTTTCTTTTCCATGCTCGGAAAATCGCCTAGACACGCATGAGCGGGGGCTGAGTGAGACCCTGTCGGAGCTTAGGATGGAGGAGTGGAGAGACACGGTTGCAAGACGGTGACTGGATGGAAAGAGTGCTTATTCTAAGGTTACGTATCTTTGCGAGTCCTTGCGGCTCCTTGCGGCTCCTTGCGGCTCCTTCGCTGCATGCAGTGTGCGGGGAGCTGCAGCGAGTCATGCCGTCGTTGCCGTCCCGGCTGGCTCTGTCCGACAGCGCGTGGCCATGCGCTTTCGGGAACACATCAACTTGGACATGCTACCCAGGTAAAGAGTGTTACATTCTTTGCCGATGGTCCACAGCCACGCTTTGGAAATAACAGAGGTCAATTCGTCGCTCGTATGCCACTGTCGGCCGTATATTTCCATCCCTTCATCCGGTAAGGGGCTCGAGTTGTCCCGTGGCAGATTGATTACACGCCGACACAAGCCACTCAGCCGTACCTCCATCTTCCATCTTGTTTTGTACGTCGCATACCTCTGTTTGCTTGGTATGGCCGTGCTATTTCCGTTTATCGCTAAGAGACGTCTGACAGTTAGAGCACACTCGTTGTATGGATAGGGATCTATACAGCCGAATTCAGCTGCAGCTTGATAAAATGTGTCTTCTCCTATTCACTTTGCCCTTCATTGTGCTACTACATGGTTTGCAGCTACATACGCTAATCGGAACTCCGAAGCCCCTTGAACTCCGATTCCCCAGCTCGGCAATCGTTGAACAGCCGGGGATATAATTCTAATTTCAGCGCGAGAGTGACGGTCTGGTCTGAGGAGAGGTTGTGGTGTCGCAGTGTCGGCGGGCGGGCGCGACAGGAGAGGAGACTGGCCCCTTCATGTTCTCCTTCTTGCTGTCTTAAGACTCCTGCTTCGTGAAGACTAGAAAGTGTACGGCGTTGTTATGGCTCAATTTAGGTTAGCGTGATGGAAGCGAGGTGTGACCGTATACGGTTCTTTATCACGTGACAGATGGTAAATCGGACGTGTGAATGGAGGGATCCTGTTTGCTGTCCCTTACTTAAGCCTGTGAGCGGGAAATTTTCTAGCAGATGCGTCGATGATGAGCAGCGAATCCTTCCTGTTCATTTGTTTTGTCCTTTTGGACACTGCGAGCTCTCAGCCCAACGAATGTAACTTAGTGGTCCTAAACTAAAAACTTACCTTTCCCTTCGCTCCCCGACACTTCTTTGTTCTAAATGGCTTTGTGTCATTGGAAAGCATCGCGGAATGGCTTCTATTCCTGCATTCGGCGAGAGATGCAAAGGCTGGCAAGGTCCGTGCTAACCCCGAGCTCACCCACGGATCCCATTCTTCCGTGCTAACCCCGATTTTGCATCGGTCTTTTGGAATGCGCTCGCTCCTTTCATTTCCCGTCGTATGGCCGACGACCGAAAGATGCGTATAACGCGAGGGCAGTGGGCAAAATGCTGCAACCGGCTGGAGTATTGGGGGCTGGGGGCTACTGTGCCTCGCAAAGTACCGTGCCACGCCACGATACAAAAGAGAGGGACGCCCAAGGGCCAAATTCAACACAATAACCTCAATATTCGCCAACATCGAAACTAGCTGCTACAATGGGGCTCGATAAGATCCGCTTCTTCTTCCAAATCTCCAGTTGGGTGTTTCCCTACTTATTTAGTGTCCTCAATCAACGCATCTGGGCCAATATTCACCGCTATACGTACAAACCGCTGCCAGCGTCGCAGCTCAAGAGCGTAGTGGTTGTAGGCGGCAGCTTCGCAGGCTTTCAACTCGCCCAAAGACTATCCCGGACACTTCCGACAGGCTGGCGCGTGACTCTAGTGGAGAAAAATTCGCATCTCAACTACCTCTTCGCGTTCCCCAGATTCTGCGTTCTTCGCGGCTATGAGAAGTGGGCATTCATTCCGTATATGGGACTTGGAAAGGGTGCGCCAGAAGGTATCATCGAACGACGACAGGATGATGTGGTGGCCGTGAAGAAGAATCGTCTAGTCTTGAAGAGTGGAAAGAAGCTTGAGTACGAGTATCTCGTGATCGCGACGGGGACATCATTTGCGCCACCGAGCAAGGTGGTCTCGACATCGCATACGGGTGGGCAGAAAGAGTTCCAGGACATGCAGCAAAAGATTCAGGATGCAAAGAGAATTGCAGTCATTGGTGGAGGTGGAGTGGGCTCACAGATGGCGAGCGACATCAAGGATGCATACCGCGACAAGGACGTTGCACTCATCCATTCAAGAGATCGATTAATGCACACCTTTGGAAAGAGACTAGGCGCATACACACTGGCGCGCATGCAAGAATTGGGCGTTAGAGTGTTCCTCAACTCCAGACCCAGCATGCCAGCGGACCGAAAGGGCGTCATGAACCTACACGGTAAGGAAGAAACCTTTGACCTCATCGTAAGCCACCACACCCTTCCCACGCCCATGCCACTAACACCCTCAGATCCCCTGCACCAGCAAGCAACCCAACTCCTCCATCCTCTCCACCCTCTCCCCATCCTCCATCTCCCCCTCAACCTCACGCATCCTCGTCCGCCCCACGCTCCAAGTCTTAGACCCCAAACTTCCACACATCTTCGCCCTCGGCGATGTCGCCGAAACGCAGGGCCCCAAGATGGCGCGCGCAGCGAATTTCCAGGCCGAGGTCATCGTGCAGAATGTGCTGAGTCTCGTCAAGGGCCAGACGGCGCAAAAGGTGTACAAGCCGAATATGGCGTTCGAGGGCGCGATCAAGATGACGCTGGGCCTTAGGCAGGTGGTTATGTATTCGCAGAGCGACAATGGGACTGAGACGTTGACGGTCAACGATAATTATCCGGTGGATATTGGGATTAAGAGGCAGTGGGGGATGTTTGGGGCGAGTGTGGAGGGGATGGAAGGGGATGAAAAGAAAGGACGGAGGACGGATGCGTATTTTGTCGAGACGAAGAGGCCTTGAGGCCCACGTATTTGGGGCAATGAACGGTCTGTACAGCATAGCGACATTACCATCTTTAATTCTAGCACATAAATCGTTACATTATCATCAAAAAACAGGCGCATATTCATATACCCCCCACCCTCTCACAACCCACCCTCAACATAACTCCCCCCTCCCATCCACACGCTTTCTCCTTCCCCTCACCCTCCCCCCTGACCCAACAACCCCTCTATCCACCCCTGACACTTCGAGCAATTATACTTCCGCGCCGTCCCCTTTCGCACCACAGCCCCAAGACACACCTCGCTATACCGGTGTCCGCATTCAGGCAGCTCGCGCATCGAGCCTGCGTTATGTCGCTCGAGGCAGATATTGCATTGCACGTACTGTGCTGCGATGCGGTCGTTTGGGGTGGGGGCGTCGGAGAAGCGGGACATGGCGAGTTGGACGCGGCGCTGGAAAAGGGGGGAGGTTTTGGGTGTGGGTGCGGGGGCGGGGGCGGGAGTTGGGGGGAGGGGAGCTGTGAGTGCGCGAGTTGGGGGTGCGAAAAGTGGAGATGCTGACAATGTGGATGCGCGAGGTAAAGTTGGAGGTACGGGAGCTGGAAATGCGGAAGCTGGAGACTCGGCTGCTGGAGACTCAGGTGCTAGAGACGTGGGTGCTGGAGACGCAGTTTCTGGAGACGTAGGTTCAGATGCACGAGCTGTATATGCGGGAGCTCGGGTTGCGGGGGATGGAGAAAGTGGAGCTGTAGATGCAGGAGCTCGGGGTGCTGGAGATGGGGAAGGTGGAGCTGGCGAGGACGACAGCAAAGGCGAGCTGGGCGCCGAAAGCGCAGAGTCAGATGGCGTGGGAGATTGATACGCTGCGTCCGTAGATTCTTCAGCCGAGAAGGTTCGATGCTCGTCCTGCGCAGCTGCGTCTGGACTAGGTTCGCTCGTCGCATCGTCCTCGTCGTCGCTGTCTCTTTCCGCACCGGTTACCTCGCCGCTTTCGTACGCTTCGTCAATCGTATCTTCCTCTTTCTCCTCCTCGTCCTCTTCTTCTGCCTCTACTTCAACCTCCTCTTCCAGTTCTTCTTCCTCTTCCTCTTCATCCGACCAGTCATCCCCAACCCGCCTCGGTCCATGCGCCTCACACACCAACCACCCCTGTCCATCCCTTCCAACCGCTATCTCTGCACAATACCTTTCCGTCGCCAAAAAATAAACCTGGCACCTGCGCTCCCTATGCGGGTCGTGCACCCTACAATACCAAACCGCACGCTGCGCATCGAACGCCGTGCCTGCGCGAGGACACCGATACTGTGGGTTTTTGGGCATCCGGAAGACGCAGTGATGATAAGGGGAGCAGGGACTCTGGGGACAGGGGCTGTAGGGCATGCACATGTCGCTTGAGATTGATCTTCTCGGCGATTGGGGATAGGGTGGGATGTTGATGAGGGGTGTGGGTTTGTTGGTTTTCTTGGCGTGCAGAGGCAGAGGAGGGGGGCGAGACATTCTGAGTGGGACCTTTGTCTGAGTACACAAAGTAGACAAGAAATTTGATAGGGGGATTGTTTGATCAAGCATGGGAGTTGCGGGGGTTATGTGGTGTGTTGCGGTGTCACAAGGATTAGAAGTTTTCATGATGGGATGCCGGATCGTTTAGCGAAATCCGCTACCGAGGAACGGGAATCCTAGTCTCATGTCCGTCCCTAGGTCGCGCAAACCCACCGTGCCGCAAAATATAAGGGATACTTTGACTTCGAGCGACTGTAACTCTATACACACGGCAAACTTCCATAAAATAATGTATCAATGATACACTACAGCCATTTCCAAAGATTTACGGCGCGTCTTACCTAAACATTACATTCGCATTGTCGCAGTCGCGCCTGTTCTATTAGGAGCCTCCTTCTTTAGTAGGACAAGATCCCTTCCTTACAGTACCAATATTAAGCTCTCACCACTCTATAACTTTTATCGATAAGTTAATCTCATGAAGTCTCACAACCTCAATACGGTGCTAAAAAGTTCTTACTAGCTTTCTATCGCACACAAATTAATGCAAGATTGCTACCCTTATCAGTACCTCTAAACAAAACAACTACCAACCTCGGCTAGTGTAATTAAGGCGGTGTAATTTATTGGTAATAACTGCAAGGACACTGTTGGCCTCAGCCCCACAGCCTCACAATCCCCACTCGAACTTGGCCATGCCTCCGAATAACCAACTCAACTCTCCAAAACACTTACAGCATCTCGCCACCTCACAAGGTCAGAGCAGGAGCGGGTCGGTCATCTACTAGCTCGGATCGGCGAATTTGCCACACGCCGCTTGCATTACAACCACATAAGTTAAGCATAATGGTCAACATTCCGTTTATTTTGCCTCACCCATCACTACCACTAAACAATGTCTTTCAAAATATTACTCACCCAACTATGGAAAGCTTCTATTCATAATGACTTGGCGACGTCAAGTTTTAGCTACGAATGATATTGACGTTCGTTCAGCCCGTCACATTAATTCAATTTCCATCGTTCGTTGTACGCTTTTCCAAAACATGAGTTGCATTTTCACAAAATGCTCCCCTCCCTTTGCAATCCTCACACATATACCAGTCTCCCCCAGCGCAGTATCGACAATAGTAATGAAACATATTCATCTCGATATTCGAGGTGCATACGTCGCAAATGATAGAGCTTTTATCATTGCCCCCTTCAACCAACGCCTGTCGTTCAATATCGGCCTCTCCACACTCTTTACTTAGGAATTCCGATACTGCATTATGCTGCTTCTTTGAGGCGATCCAGAATGGCGTCTGCCCAAATTTGTTTGGAGCCTGAGAATTGAAGTTGTATTGGGTGACAAGTGCCATCACGGTAGCAATATCCCCGCCAGCAGCAGCCCACCAGAGTAACGTCCGGCCGTAACGATCGTGTAGGGCAATTGCAGTATTTTTCCACATAAGAAGCTCAAGCACTGGTAAGTGACCTTCATATGCAGCAGCATGAAATGCATTTCCGTACCATCCGCCCGACGCGGTGACGTTGGTGCCTGCATCGAACAACATCTTCACCACTTGCTTTTTGCCTCTGTATGAAGCCGCACAAAGTGCGTTGCCGAAGTATCCACCCTGCGCGTTGACGTCGGCGCCCTTGTCGAGCAGCACCTTCACCACCGCCT
>ML996113.1:59211-195389 GCA_010093805.1 Polyplosphaeria fusca | reverse complement strand
ATGAAGCCGCCTGGAGTGCGTTGCCGTAGTCTCCACCCTGTGCGTTGACCTCGGCGCCCTTGTCGATCAGCACCTTCACCACGTCTCTTAGGCCCAAGAGCGCTGTGTAGTAGAGTGGATTTGATATTTCCTTGAGGTCTTTTCGAAAATCTGGCTCCCTCCAAGGCTCGTCAGGATCCCATAGCCGAATCCAGTTGACATACGCGGGATTTTCCTTGCAGCATAGACGAATCGCCCAGTCCTTAATCTCTGTTGTTGGTTCATGGGTCTCTAGGGCATGACTAGTCCAGAACTCTGCCGAGTAGCGCGCGAGTTTGAAGATCTTGAGAGATTCTAGAGTTAGCTCAGGTTGTTGAAGCTGAAGAAGGTAGCGAAGGCAACTGGCTGCTATAGTGTTATGAGAGAAGTCATCTCGCATACCATACTTCGCCGCTTTCCCGGTCCAGATTCTGTCTGAGATGAGGTACTCCTTGACCGAGTAGTGAGCCAACGCAACAACTTCCTTTGGTTTTCTAAGTCTATTATCCTTTTCGGTTGTTATGGTGACAAGGCTGGAGCAGATATTCAACACCTCCGATGGGTCCTCTAAAACCTCGTCGGGTTCGAATGCAGGTTCACGCTCCACGTTAATAGCGATGACTTCCGCGATCGCTTCTATCGATAGTGGCTGTGCGGAAAATGTCAGCCACCGTAAGATGCGGATAGCGTACTCTGAATCATCTTCGCTAATAGCGGATAGAATTCGGTCGTACGTCTGATCTAATGTTGGCGGCAGCATAGCAAGAGCTTTACGCAGCGTGATGCGATTGCGGCACTTCCCTAAAGCATCGAGCTGGCATACAGCCCATCGAAACCTGTCGTTCAACGTCAACTTGAAGAACATCGTATCAGTGCTGCAGACATACATTCCGTGAGCGCCGTCTCTCAACACATCCTCGATCTCGCGTCTAATGACGGCATCCTTATTCCATTTGTTGAGATCTTTGTCTGTTGACAGTCTGTGTCGGACATACCGTTGTATGTCTTCGTCTACAATTGTACTTTGGAGACAGATTCGGTTCTGGCCATCTACAAGTCCTCTCAGAGAACTTTCAATATCTCGCTCTTTTCGGCTCGTCACTAGGAGGCACATATTCTGCAGTTTCCATCCCGCAATCATCTCAAGCGTCTCCATCAGCTCTACGCGTTGGGCGCATTCATCCAAAGCATCGAGCACGATGTAGACTTGCGGGAGCTCATTTATCATCGATCGTAATGTCTCTAGAAGGGCATGTGCCGATGGCTGCCGTTGCCCGTTCTCGCTCGAAGAAAAAAGAGCGTCGAGACTTGCAGGAACCCTGATGGACTGCTGCGAGAGCTGGCACAGCAGCGAGCGCACCATCATCTCGGGGTTCTGCTTCTGTGCGTCGTTGAAGTCGAAGAAGAAATATGCATTCACCTTTCCAGGATCGCCCTGGCAATGCTCCAGCACGTTGTGCAAAACAGTGGAGCTCAAGATAGTCTTGCCGCATCCAGGGATCCCATACAGCCACAGAGGTGACGTAGCGGCCGTCTTCCATCTAGTGTATTCCTTACTCTCAAGAAACCAAAGTCCAGTATCAGCCTGCCGAAGCTTAAGTGCTTTCTGGTAGTTCGTTGAGGGATCTGGCGCAGATAGCCATTGGCGGATCTTGCATAGTTTCGCATCTATCAAACGATTAGGATAGAACTGGTATAGTTTTTCTGAGAGGACTCCACCTGTAAGTGGCTGCAAGGTAGACGATGTAGCAACATAGTAAAACGTTAGGACTCCAATATAGTTTCGCAAAGCCCTCGTGATGCTCTCCACTTTAGCGTCATGGCGGAGGCTCACGATCACCTTCTTGTCCTTTCTCCGCAAGCCATCGCTGGCTTCCGGTAAAGTCTTTTCGAGGACAGCGTCTAGCTGCGCGACTTGCTCATTGCATCCTGTTACGACAGGCAGGAGGGCCTTCTTAGAGCCGTCGGCTACCGAAGTGGTATCGATTGCACTTTTCAATTGCTCGAGAGTGGTTGCTAGCAATGGTAGCTCAGTCTTGACGTGACGAAATGACTTGGGAACTTCTTTAGCGACAGAGTAGAACTCATCCAAGCGGGATACGACTCTGGTGCTGAAGTCAACCAGCTGGACAATGCTGGCGACAACGCCGACAACGGCTAGAGCTTCGGCCATTACAGAGCATTACCGGAATCTTACTCTGGGCGATGGTGTTGTAAGGCTTCTGCTAGACCATGAAGAACGGAGTTGAAACAATGAAGAGGGCGAGGCAGGAAGTTGGCGGGGTAGCTGAGCTGAAGTCGCGAACAAACTCGGTGTGGCAGTGCAAGGCTGAGCCCTTTACGACTTCTCCAGCTATGAGCGGCTATGCACAGCGAGCCGGCCGTTACCTAGTCCGTGGTGATGTGAGAAGTCAGGCAGATCAGAAGTGTATTGTACGAGTGATGTGATGATCTGCCTGCGGAGGAAGCTATATACACTAAGTGCCTTCCTGATTGGCTGCCGCTCAGGCCACCCTGATCAGGTACGCCTGCAGCGTAATCACAGCCTGGGCAGTTGCTACTTATCACGTGGTAACGAATTTCTGAAGTAGCTCATCCAGCTCGCCGGTTGCACACGCTGATCAACGTAAAGTAACGAGATGTGGTAAGATCTTGCCACCGTTGGCGAGGGAGATGGCCGACCCGCTCCTGCCCTGACCTTGTAAGGTGGCAAATTCTGTAGCTGTTTTTAGAGAGTTGCGTTGGTTGACCAGAGGCATGGCCAAGGTTAAGTGGAGATTGTAAGGCTGCGGTTGGCCCGCCTGCCAAGTCTTCGCACAGCTATAGGTCTAACAGTCATTACAAATAAATTACACCGCGAATAATTATATGATGTGGAGCCGTTTTACACTAGCCGAAATCGGTAGTTGGTTCGATCGGAAGTACCGACTAGGGTAGCGGCTTTGCGTGAATTTGTATGCGATAGCAGGCACAAGGCTGATGAGAACTTTTCAGCATTGTAGCAAGGTTTAAAGGCTCGATAAGACCGTTTATAAGTATTATAGAGTGGTAAGAGCTTAATGGTAGTGCTATAGGGAAGGATCTCTATTACGCTATAGAAGGAGGCTCTCTGTAAATCAGGCGTGGATGGGATGATGCAAACATAAGTTTTAGGCAGGAGCTGTTATAAATTTTTAAAAGAAGCTCTATTACACGAATTATATAGAATATAATAAATATCAATGTGTGCGTAGAGTTATACTCGATCGCAGTCAAACTACCCCTCATATTTTGCGGCACGGTGGGTTTTGCGCCACATAGGGACGGACGTTACACTAGGAAAAGCCAGACTATTTACGGAAGGCGTCGAAGCAACACCATCCAGTTGTTTTGATCTTTTACTTCAAGTATTTCACCACGATATGTTACGATTTAGTATATGTATTCAGATTGGTAATTTCAATTTTTATCAAGCTGCATAGCGCATAGATAGAGCCATGGAAACAGCTCAAGGTACGCTAGCTACACGCGGATGCAATATCCCAGAAATTTAAGAGACATCAGACCTCACGCACAGTTTTAAGCATCCTTATGCTGGCAGATGCTTCAGTCTCCCCAGCCAGCTTCTTCTTAGTAATACTGAACCAGTTGATATCGATCAACTCAGATTGATTGATCGAATTGCTTCAACAACGTCCGGGTACGCAAATTCGGTAAACCCCTTCGCAGCAACAGGATCTGCCTGTAACGCCGACTCGTATTGAAGCTCTGCGAGGCGTTCCCATGGTGTGTTTGGCACATTTGCCTCCATAAACTCGTTACCATCCTCATCAGTGTGCATTGAATACGAATTGTCTTGCTCGCAGAGCAAGTCGGTGTAGTCAGCGGCCTTGACGAACCTTTGGAACTCTCTTTTCACAAGCTTTAATAGACGCTCTTGTTTGATGCAAAACGCCGATTCGCTTGAGTTGAGCATAGTTGCCAATTCTATTCCTTCGGTTCCCGTGAAAGACTCGATTGCCTTGTTCATGTGTGTCTTCGCGTCAGAAGAGATCTGAGACTCGAGATGCCGGAATCCATTAGTCCTGAGGGCCTGCCATAGTTTTTCGTACGTTCCGAATGCATACGCAGCTCGGAGTATGTAAAGGTATCGAGCTCGGAAGTCCTTCCATTCGTATACAGTGTTCATACCGTATTGGGGTGAGGAGAGATCGATGACCCAGGCGCGCTTGTCGATGTTGCATTCGACCCGAAGCAGTGTATTGCCCCAATCTTTGTTGCTGAATGTTCCAAAGGCAGTTTTCGTCACAATTGAGAGTGGCGTATTCCTCATCATTACTCTGAGCTCCTCGATTTTTATGTCAAGACCTATTGATAATACAATTAGAAAGGAAGAACGACTTTTTAGACTCGGAAAAAGCACGTACCAATGAATATCTGACTGATGGTTTCGTAGAAGAAGCTATACGCCTCTTCACATGCGAACATGCATGCAAGTGCGTTTTTCGTGCCTTCATCTTTGATCTTGTCATGCGTAAATTTGGAGAACCATGTGCCAGGTCGTGGGTCAAATGCGGTTTCGTGTGTGATAATCGCACCTTTGTTCAACTCGACTCGAGTAATAATTCGATCAAAAGCCATCTTCCGGTACGTTAAGTGAGATAGAGTTTCTGCAGAATTTTGGCCGCCCGCTCAACACGGAGTTCGAAGGCATGAGCCCTGGGCTTTTTTGTCCGTCTCGGAGTGTGTGGAGGCCATAATTGATAGAGCTTGGTTGGGGTTATTGTGTAGGTAGAAGAAAGTAAAGAGGCAAGAAGAAGAAATCTCAGGGGACTGGGAGGCAATGAAGAACTGTGTTGTTCTGTGTAACTATAGAGGGTGATGCGTAGATATACACTTGGGTAGTCTAAGCAGCAGCAGTCCCGTTGATACCATGACGTGTACACTGACGTGTACGCTGACGCGTATGCCAACATGTATGCCAACGTCACCGGCTATTCACGGCGACACACCTCCCTCAGTACAAAGGCTGCCGGAGTACTGATTAGACATGAGGCCTATGAATCCATGTGCCGTACCTTAAGCAGGTGGCTAAAGAGAGTATGACATCGAGTAAAAGACAAACAATAAGAAACCATGTATACAATTTAGCGTTTCCAGGAACCTACACCTCCCGAGATGACAGTCTTTTGCTGATATCTGTCATTCCTAGCTGTCTTAAGAAGCGAAGGTGCTTCTGCTGGTCAGAGAACGATTTGGTCATCCCATCGGCGGGCATATCAGCAGTGGGAATCCATTCGATGTCAAGTCGATTTTCTTCCACCTCTTGACGAATCCAATGCTGGTGAACGTCCACATGGCGGAGCTTGGTCATAAGTTTGTCCTTGGCCTTCGTGGCTATTTTGACTGTTTGCTGGTTATCGCAGTATAACACAGATTTAATCTCTGGGTCAAATCCAATGCTCTTAAAGGTTCTCTCCCACCAGTTGACCTCAGTACCTGCTAGTGAGAGAGCAATGAGTTCAGCTTCTGTTGTAGACTTGGTAACCGATCGTTGAATCGTTGCTTTCCAATCGATAGGCATCCCGTACAGCTTGAACACATATCCTTGAGAACTTCGACGCGTCTCAAGATCGTCTGCAAATGCTGCATCAGATGCTCCCCAGAACAGCGGCTCAGTGGAAGGCTCTCCAGCAGCAACAGGCTCGTTATGGACGTACATAGCATTCTCTGAGGGTGCTGCAACAGCACCGATAGCCCAGAATCGGTGGTCGTACAGGTAACGCCACACGCTCTGTACAGAATAGAGATGCTTCTGTCCAGGATTCTGCAGATGGCAAGCAAGGATCGAGTGTGCCTTTGCAACTTCAGGATGCGTGAAGTAGGAGACAAAGCCTAAGCTTCCAACAAGGATCTGATAGAGCTTCATACGCTCTGCGTTTGGCGGTTCTTCGCTTGGGGCGAGGTAGGTCTCACGGATAGGGACCCGTGGATGTTTCTTATCGTTTAGTAACCCATACTTAGTGACGACGTTGGCAATGTACGAGTCTTGAAGCAGCCAGACTTTTTGAGCTACCCAGTCGCGAACGATCCGGATCCCAAGAAACCACTTCAGGTCTCCTAGGCAGCGAATATCATAGCACTGCTTGAGCCGTTGCTCAAATTCGCGATGGATGTCAATATCCTTTGGGCGTACCAGGACCACAATGTCATCGACATAAAAGAATAGGATTAGTGGGCCGTTGGTGAACAGACAAGGTATGTGCCGTACAGGCTGGAAGCCCATGCTCGTAAGGTTTGCGCAGAGATGCTTGTACCAGAGGGTAGGCGCATCTTTAAGGCCGTATAGAGCTCGCTTGAGCTTTAGGTGCCGGCCGAGCTTCTCGCCATAGCCCTCAGGTGTGTAGACAATGATCTTGCGATTGACTGGGGCGTTAAGGAAAGCATTGAGAACATCGTACTGGAAGGCAAGCAAGCCAAAGGCACACATGATAGCAATAAGAAAGCGGAAGGTCCGAGCAGCTAGCGTAGCAGCGTACGTGTCGTCGTATTCCTGCTGGAGATCGCCTCTTACTACTATGCGAGCCTTGTAGCTTTGCAAGTAGCCATCAGCATTAAACTTGTAGCTAAACACCCACATAAGTGGAAGTGTCTCGCAGTTCTTGTCATTGAGTGGATTGCGAACTGGTTCAAAGCAGCCTTTATCGAACGTCTGCTGGATTTCTCGGTCGCTAGCATCTTGCCATTCTTTCCAATCATGTCGACTCATTGCCTCTTTCCAGGTTTTTGGTGGCGGAGGTAGTCCTTCACGGTGAAGCTTTGGCGGTTCGTCTTGAGCTTGTAAAGCAATTGAAGCTGCAAACGTTTGGTAGTATAAGGCAGCATGTGTGCCTAACGGTGGTCCAGTATTCTGACCTCTACCCCTTCGACGGTGTGAGCCCTCAATAACATTACTTGAAGAGATATTAGGGTCACGGCGTTGTGGTGCATTGTTCTGACGACGATCAGGAATAGGATCATTCTCACTCAGTTGTTGCCATCCTCTTGGCTGAGTAGGTGGCGGCGGGTCCTCGATACTGTTAACAAGGTCATTTTCCTCATCTTCTATTCGAGGCATCTGGGCGCTGGTAGTTTCTGGTGACATAGAGCTATCTCTCAGCTCTGGGGTTTCTCGAGGCGTTGGAAGAATCGTTCCTGAGGTTGTTTGTCGCATTGCCTCAAAATGTAGTTGCTTCTCAGCTTCATCGGAAACAGTGCCACTGACAGTCAGAGTCTGCTCAGGTTGACGGTTTGTGGGAAGGAGCGATGGATAAGCCTCAGCTTCTCGCTGCAGCTGCTCAGCAGCCTCGTCTTCGAGTTCCGCGTCACTGTCGATATCCAACACTTGAACGATGCGTCGCACCTCCTTATCAGGATCTTCTGGCTTTGAGAAACGTTCGTCTCGAAGGAACACGACGTCTCTTGTCCGTACTACCGCCCTAGCGGTAGGTAACCAAACGCGAAAGATATTCGTTCCCTCGTAGCCTACAAGCCAGCCAGTGATCGCTCTTGATTCAAGCTTATCTCCACGGGCAATGTTGAGGTTTCGGAATAGGGCCTTAGCGCCTATGATACTGAGGTGAGCAAAGGATGGCTTTACTCCTCGAGCAACTTCATACGGCGTTTTCCAGTCAAGTCCTTCGATTGGCGTGCGATTGAGGAGATATACGGCTGTAAGGCAGAGCTCGTTTGTCAGGTTCTTAGGCAAATTAGCCTCAAGCCTCATTGCTCTTGCTACTGACAGAATGGAGGAACCAGCCCTCTCAGTGAGGCCGTTCTGCTCCTCGACGCCAGGAGCACGAGGCTCTACAGCAAGGCCAAGCTCACTGAAGATCTCCCAAAGGTCAGTGAATCCTCGCTCATTGTCGCAGCGGACGTATTTGACTGTCGCATCGTACAGTGTACGAAAGCGCGCAAGCATGTGAGTTACTGTCCTCGTAAGTACCGTCCGATCCTTACTCTTTAGGGTTCGCGCCTCATGCCACTTGCTATACTGGTCAACACAGTGGAACAACCACTTATCGCCGTTGTAGCAGGTTTCACCAGTCTTCCTTAATTGGATTAGGTCGATACCAATTCGTTCGAAGGGCTTCTTAGCAGGCTCGCGCTGAGGGCGTCTGCTAACCATCTTGGAGAGCTTCGCTCCAATGCAGGCTTCGCAGTTTTTCCATCCAGGTGCTGGCGAACCTTCGATCAGCTTGATCCCATCGACAGCGTCCTCGAGATGCTCTATCGCACGTGCTCCCGCGTGGCCTAGCACTTGGTGAGCCTCAGCTGGAGTGACTTCGAGTGGTGTGCGCTCCTGGTGAGACGGCTTCACTGTCTTCCTAGCAGCTACAGCAAAGGCGTGCAGCTCAGTAGCCTTTGGACGATCAGCTTCTTCAGCGTCCATAAGCCAGTGTCCATCCGATTCACGGAGTAGGCAGAAGACCTTTAAGCCTTGGTACAGGCAGCGTCGTCCTGAGTCGAATTCGTAGCCTAACTCTCGGCAGCGTGAGAGTGCCACACATGAGGTGAAGAATGAAGGGATATAGGCAACCCATGAGATGGTAACAAGCTGTAAGCCAGAGGGCGTTTCGACAGTTAAGTCGACAGTTCCCCATTCGACAATCTCAATCAGCTGGTTGCCTGCTGCCACAATATCGTCGGCATTGCCATCTCGAAGCTTTCTCCAGGACTTTGGACGATGGTTGGAAACGTGTACATTAGTTCCGGGGTCCATAATCCACCTATTAATCAGCGGCGGAGGCGGTTGACGTATAGCAGCATTCGTGAGTGCTGGTATTGGTTGAACACAAGAGTTGCTCGCGTTGGCAAACTCAAGAAGCGTTGGAGCTAGTCGGATGGCTTGATTGGTGTTCCCATTGATATTGCTTGGTGGAACTCCGCTGTCAAGTGTGACTGGAGTCGGATGCTTGTCACCTCCCTTGCCTCGTTTCTGTTTCTTATCAAGCCTAAGGACAATACCAGCGACTGGATGGCTCTCGCCATGAGCTCTCAACTCCTGGAACTTTTCCTCAACCTCAGGGTCGGCTCTCCAATTGGTGCTTCGGAGACTTTTTACCACATATGGGCAAGCGTTGAATCGATGTGGTTTGCCGCAGAGGCAGGAGTATTTTCGTCCTTCTGGCGTATGCCGCTTATCGGCTCCTACCGGTACTGGTGCAAGAGTCGCAAATGTACCTAGCGCGGTATGTATTGGCTTCAGCTTGCTCACAAACTTTTGATAGCGCTCCACAAGTTCGACAGGACCAGTATAGTTATCTTCCTTGCCATCGATGTCGTGATTGATGAGTTGCTGTTGTTCGTTTGCAACCCATGCAGGATCGACGCCTTGTAGCTCTCGGATAAAAGTCTGCTGTGCGCGGGTGCCCTGGACTTCTGGCATCTTCGCAGCGACCATTTCTCGGAGGATCTGGATATATTCTTCAAACCAGAGATTCCTATCGCCACGTCGAGGGACCTTCTTGATCCTTTCGTATTTCTCCAGCAACTCGTACTGGCGGTCAGTTGACGATGGGCAGAGAAGCTTTTTCAGTGTTCTGAGTCGCGCATGGGGCGACTCATCGTTTGCGATAGCTAAGATATGACGGTGAGCTATTGTTTTCGAGATTTCAGAGTTAAATGCCGCTAGAGCATTTTTCTTCTTGACAAATTCAGCCTTTCTCTCAGCATGGATCTGTCGCCATAGCTGAAACTTGCTGATTTCCTTGTCGCTGAGATCGTCGACTTCGATCTCAGCATTTCCAGTGTAGTCCTTCTTGAAGGACTTGATCGAACGAGCTCTTGGCTCTTCGGTGTCAATCTTTTTGACCTCAGCTTCCGTGAGATCAGGGTCGCAATACAACCACAAGGAGTTACGATCAGCGCTGTCCTTGCGTAGGAAGAGCCATTTCGTCCAGTCCTGGGGCTTATCCAGGATCACTGTAGCCTTAACGATCAACTGCTCTTCAATGCTCATGGCGGCGGTAAAGCAGTTGGTGACTTAAGGGAGATCGTAGAATAATCAGATGCAATCGGTGTGGGTAATAGGTAACAAGTGAACGACAGTTGTTGAAGGCAAATCCGGGCTCATAACTCTCAGGGGACTGGGAGGCAATGAAGAACTGTGTTGTTCTGTGTAACTATAGAGGGTGATGCGTAGATATACACTTGGGTAGTCTAAGCAGCAGCAGTCCCGTTGATACCATGACGTGTACACTGACGTGTACGCTGACGCGTATGCCAACATGTATGCCAACGTCACCGGCTATTCACGGCGACAAGAAATACTAATTCTGTAGAATTGGCTCGTGCTCATTTCGCACGTCTACTTTCACTTCCGAGATGCAGAGTAGTGAAAGAAGGTTCGATCCAATAACTAAATCTGGCATAGCGTCATTGCACCCTTGACACGTAAGTTACTACTTTAGCCTGCTGGGTCATATTCAGGACGTGGAAGGTGCTGCTCCTGCTTCTAGCCCGCCGGCGCCCTGATCTTCACCTTCACCCGTCTCTTCTTTATTCAAACACAAAAAGAAAGCCAACAGCTTGCTGCTCCCTCCAATCGCAAATCCCAGTGCCACCCAGGCCACCAACTCCGCAACGGTAACCGCCATGATACTTGTGAAAACCAGTGTGCCCGCGATGTAGTACACACCCCACGCCAACTGCACGGGCCAATCCTCGTCTGCGCCCTGTACCGCCGAAATGATCTTCTTCTTGCGCTCCTGATCCTCTTCACTGTCTTGTCTAACCAAAACTATCGGTCCGGCCTTCCTCGCGTCTCCTCCATTGGCGGATCGAGACTTTTTAAGTTTATTCAGATTCCGACGGCGACGGAAACCAGCGAATAGGGCATGGATGGAGGCTGGGATAAGCGCGATGATATACCAGGTCAAGACGAACACTGGGAATGTGCAGCCGAGGGCAGAGCGCTTTGAGTAGATCTCCATGAAGGCTATCCCAGTGTAGCTGGATAGCACCGCAATGATGCAGACTACGATCCAGATCCTGATGGTCCGCTTCTCTTGTTTCCATGCAGCTCTGGCGAGGATGTTGCTCTCTGTACCCTTCGTCTTTGTCTCAGTCTTGTTATCTGTGACCAGAGGAACGAGGCCTAGGGCCAGGACCAATACTTCGACGACCCAGAATAGCTGTGTGGTGACGTGGATGATTCGACGTTCGGGCCAGGCGATGTCTTTGAGTGTGAGCGGGATGAGGCCCATGACCAGAGCAGTGGCCGCAAATTGCTGTTTTCGGGATTCGCCTGCGGCTTCGAACAGGCAGTCTGCTGCAACCCAGCACTTTTGTATGTCGCCTTGGAATTTAGGCCAGGTAAAGTAGGGTTCGAAAGGTGAGAAGACCATCAAGTCCTCGACATCTTCTGGGCATTGTTTGCTGTCGATGCGATTACTACCAGTTGACCCGCCTTTGGCGGTTTCGTTTCCATCGGCGGAGGTGAAGGTGACGAGAACCAGTAAGGTTAAAAGGTAGCATATTGTGGTCCTCGCTGGAGCCATGTCTTGTCGATTGGGGGCGTTGGGACGGTATGCTGAAACTTGGAGATTGATGCCAAGCCCAATGGGTTCAAGGTATTTTATGAACTAGGTTGGCGGTACCAATCTGGGACTTCGAAGCAAGTGTAGTATTCAGAATTGAGAGGAGAGGGTCTTGTGACAGAGGTTGAGGGTTGGATATACGCGAGAACGTGTCAGCTCAACGTGAGGCTGAGACCGAGCTGAAGGAAGAAAGCTAAGGTCAGGAGAACGAAGCAGAATATAACAAAGGCCAACCAAAACATACCCATGCTTCGATGCGGCCCCCAAAAAAGAATTGTGGGCTGTTGGCATCCTACGCCTCGTGGGGGCCGAAGCTTGGCTCGTCCAAACGCAAACCTTGATTGGATTTTGGCCAAAGTATACGAACTTTCCACCACACGTGTGGCCTTATCAAGCCGCCACATATTGAAAGAAAAAAGAATAAATAGAAACCAAGCCTTTACTCGTTCCATTTAGATCCCGTTTGGATCACGAAGTACCTTTATACCAAAGTGGTAAACAGCCGACTGGGGGCTGCCAAGACGAAAACTCGTCAACCCACATCTTCAGTCCCATCAAGGTTGTGGCAAGCAAGATCTTTGCATTACATGACTATTCTGTTACGGTAAAGATCTGCTCTCGAATTCGTGGCTGCTCGAAAGGGCCAATTCAAGACTTGAGACCTTCCACCAGTGACCCTGTTCTGTTGGAGAAACGGCCCCAAAACTGTTCGTACCATAACAAGCAGGTACTTCGTTCTCTAGCAGTACCGATTTTAAATCCTTCCAAAGCACTGCCTATAAATTCCCGGTCAGACATCTGGTCGCGCATGTTGCAGCACTTTCGGCCTCTCATATGCCTAATTCTAATCATCGGCACCATCATATCTGGCAAAGAGCCTCTTTCCCTCTTTCTCCAACTCTTGCACCTCGTCCACCTCCTCAGCCCATTTGACCGCGTTCTCATGCACGCCAATGAATTCCATCCACATCTTCCTCTCGCCGACAGCTTCCGTAGTCTTGCCGCTCAGTAGCAGCTTGAGGTCAAGTCTCAGAAGCAAGTACCCGTTGCCCAAGAATACAATTTCGATCTCGTAACCTTTATCAACGGTCTTGAGTGTGTTCTTACGGAACGATGCATGCGGTGGGGCGGTGAACGTGCGAATAGAGTACAGCGTCGGTCGAGGTGCAATGTTCAGGCGTGCGCCCCAGACATTCTTGCCAGCGAAGCCACCGACAGATGAGATCGTGAGGGTGCGATCGCCGTAGCCATACCTGTCAAAATGATCCTCGGCGTACTTTGGGCAGTACAGTGTCCATGTCCCTTTCAGTTGTGCAATGGGAAAAGGCACACAAGCGCGGGTAGCGAGCACAAGGAGTTCCTCAGCATACGCAGTATTCGTCTTTGCATAATGCATGATGTCTCGATTCCTCTGGTATTGCTCCTCGATGATCACATCTTCTTCCTTTTCACGACGGATAGTGCGTTCTTTGCTTGCCGTGCATCCACTCGCTTGTCCAAGGCATGATAACGGACCTTCCAAGTCGTTCTGCTGGCGCCAGTCCAAATGCGCATCAAGGTATATTTGTTCTTCAGTAAAGTTCACCTTCTCTTGTACAGCGGAATACATCTCGTTGAAGACGTTCATGTTTGCCTCTTCGTGCGTTTCATGGGATGTTCGATTGCGAGAGTCAGGAGTGACGAACGGATCAACCGCGGCGGCAGATCGCGAGTAAGGTGTTCCGAATCGGTCAAAGTACTCAAAGTTTGTTTTCGTTGACGTTGACGATGGCAGTGACCCTGTCGAGGTGGCAACTGAGGCGCCTCTCAAGTGCGACACTGGCCTTGGTTTTGGTCCGTCCGACAGAGGTTGGGTGAGTGTTTTCGGATTGGCAGATTTCAAGAGGGACCCAGTGTTTGGCTGCTGGCGCTGCTGCTGAGGCGAAGCTCCTGAAGGTTTTCGAGTGGTCGGGGTCAGAGTAGTACGAGCCATTGCCAAAGAGGTTTCAGGAGGAGCAGATTGTCGAGGCGCAACTGTATAGGAGGTATTTGCGACGCGCAATCGTAACTCAGGTACTTCTTCGCGCTGGACGTTGGGTAGGATGTCACTTTTCCTCCTCGGCTTTCTTTTCTTGCCACTGGAGGCTCTTGGATCTGCAGTACTAGTGCTTCCTAAAACCGTCGTGTCCTTCTGATTGTCCTCGATGCCGATGTTCTTGACCAGGTTTTCCGTAGTCTGAGGGTTCTTGGGCCGTTTCGGCAGTGGTTCGCCAGCATTTCTCTTGAATTGGGCGCCGACTTCGTTCATTGAGTTTCTCAAGGTTTGCACCCATTCGTCCCCTAGAAGATATTGATCTTCGGTGGAGCCCTTCGTGGTATTCTCTGATGTTGCCAAATTGAGCGAGTTGGTTTCGCTCTTACGCTTGCGCTTCCCCGACAAGAGTTTCGAGCCTTTTGCCGACTCTGACTTTGGTGGTCTACCACGTTTCTTTGGAGGAGTGACTCCGGGAACTGAGTGACGTGCCATCGCCTTTGCTACTTCGTCGTCTGCTGTTGTTTTCGCAGGCTCTGACTTTCGAGGTCTACCACGTTTCTTTTTCTGAACGGGAGAGTCTGCATTTGGGGCAGAGTGAAGGGCCATCGCTTGAGATGCTTCATAGTCTGCCAATTTCTTGTCGGTCTTATGGCCTGGCTTTTCATGTGGCTGATCCTTGTCTTTCTTGTCCTTAATTTTCACGTCGGCAGCTCTTGTGCCCTCGTCAACATCGTTTCCTATGGCTGCTACAATCGTCGCCGCATCCGCTACGATCTTTGTCTTGTCGGATTTTTCTTGGTCGAAGTCGGCCGTATTGAACCTCGCACGGTTGGTGTGGCGGCCGTATAGGTGATGACGGCTGACTGGGTAGAGGCCAGCGGGCGGCATCGCACAGTCCCTGCGACTGCCCAAAGCAGGCGAAGCTAGGTGTAGCAAATCTGACTGTTTGGCATTAGCCGCGTTATCTGTAGAGGGAGCTGGGAATGTCGTACCTCTTCGGGGTGCGAGACCGAGTGGTGCCTGATTGACGTGAGGGAAGATTTTCCAGAAAACCGATTGTGCCGCGTTGTTGCGGGTTAGCTTCGAGAGCGGGGATTGCAGTGCCTCTGGGCAAACAAGAAGTGAAAGAGGCGTTGTCGAAGTAAAAGTCACGTGGCCGCGCGCCACTGCGACGCGAAACGGACATGGTGCCATCGGCGAAGCAGTTACGTTCACCCTACTGCGAAAAGCCAAAGTGGTGAAAGCTCATGCTCGCGATCAGTCCTTCTCACGCTGTAATAACGCGCCTTGAGCACCGTCGCCATCGCCCTTCGTATCTGCCGTCACTGCCTGACGCCGACGTGATACAGGGCTGCTGCAGTGAAGGCAGCATGGTTACTGAGGATGAGACCATTCATTTTTCAAAGCTAGAGACCGAGTCTCGAACAACGTCTAGGATACGATGAAGCGGAATCGGAGGTGGTGTTGCTTGCGAGATACTGGTAGGAAGGAACCCCGCAAAACTTTTGGAGACGAGCTCGGACTCGAGTGGGGCCCTCAACCACTCTTTCTCGATTCCTCTTCACCGGCCACGCCAACATTAATCGTATCCTCATTTTTCATCTCGAGTCGCGACAGATGTGCCCTCGTGAACGAATATCTACGGTACGCGCATTGCCTGCCAATGCTGGTCACCTTCGCATTGGCTCGTATTCGAAATGAAAACGAGGCGCAATCGCCTGCATTAGGAACAACAGCCGGGCTGATCGAACATTGAAATCGGGTCCCAATCAAATTACGCAGTCACCGTGGCTCGGCAAAACATATATCAGGCGGCCGTGTGCGTTATGATGAAGTATTCGGGCCATCATGGAAAATACGAAACATACCTCCACCTTCAATTCAGCAGACATTCGAATCCAAAATGAACCAGAAACCCCTCTCAATAAGCAGCAAAAGACATCAACCGTTCTATCTATAATATTTGTCTGCGCTCTTATCGCGATTCCGCTGGCAGCCTTCTGCAGTGTCTTTCTCGCCTTAGTCTTCCAGAAGCAGCTTACTCAAACAACATGTCTCTATCCGGACCTTTGCCCCATCATAAATGGAACCAGGAGCGACTCATACTACGTTCAGTTCTCAGCAGCTAGTCTGGTCTTCATAACATCCTGGTCATCTACATTCAGTCTGGCCATGCTGGGGCTGCTGATGACGCTGTTCTCTTACAAGACAGCGGCAAGTTTCCTCCGAGCCTCGAGCAGCAATAAACATGCACACGAACTACCGACGCCCTTTCAGCTCAATCTTATCATTCAAATTCTCTCCGGTGGACCGTTGTCAATTTGCAATTTCATCTGGTACAAGATAAAGCCAAGGTTGTCGCCTAGATTAAGAAAGCAAAATGTTATTTTACCGACTCCACCATCTATTCTTTTCAGTTCGTTATCGATCCTCTTAGCGGCAATACTTGCAAGGTGAGCGATATAATTGTACTAGAATTTCATATGCGCTTTACGTTGGAGTCTTTCCAACTCGCAAAACGCGACTTGTTTCGGGAGACTGACAATACCCAGCATCTTGATTCAGGCCGCCGATACTTGGCTACATATCACGACAGAAACCGTACCTATCATCCGGCTCAACGCCACGACGAAAGAAGAATCCATGTTCAGTCGTGGACTCGCGCCTTGGTGTATCAACCGAGCAGAGGGAGTTGGCACCAGATGCAACAAGTACTTTTGGGGCTGTGGTTTGGAATGTGACACTCCGTCCGATGCTGATATGATTAGTGCAGAATATGCGCAGGTGCAGGTGGGGACCGCAAATGATTCCACCACACACACCCTTGTGAATGATAGAAATCAAGAAACACGGCTGCTTAACTACACCGATGCAGCCACAGGTATCGACTTCGCAGTACTTGCCCCAGCCAATGTACCAGATGGCATCGACTTCACGGCTAGTACCTTTGCAGTTTCTACGCAGTGTAGCGCTCTGACTCGAGAGGAATGCAACTTGACTTCACCATCAAGTTCAGTGGATTACCGCTATCGTACGTTCGATTTCGACTGCCTTGACAAGTCGACTGGGCGTAATTTGTCCGGCACTATCTTGCTTCAAACCAACACATTCCGCTATCTCGACTTCAACCGCTACATTTACGATACCGCGCCATACAAGGGCGAGAACGGGACCATGATTATAGTAGGACTCGACTGTATCGACAAAGACTGCAGGTATCTGGGAGAACACGATCAAGTCTTCAAAAACCCTTGGTACTGGTCCAACATGCCCACCATCTCGACCCCAAACTCAGATCCAGAGAAAGACGAGCTTGTTTTTGGCTTTGAGAATTTCAAGCCGAATAAATTTGCCATTGTAGACTGCAACACAACAGGTACGTAATCTTTACCCCATGCGAATGAATCGTTCCTGACATTTGGACGCAGTCTTTGACGTGGTATACCACTCCCTAGCTGGTCAAGTAAGCAAGATCGTGAACATGACTCAAAGCAACGCGAGCGTTGCTGGTATTGCCAGTATGGCCGAATTCCCTGGCTTCGGCATCAATCCACAGAATCTAGTCGAAGTGTCGAGCGAATACGCAGACTTTCAGCTCACCAACCCGAACGTCAGCGTAAAGGATGCTCTACGGTACTACGCCCTTGGCATGAGCCGCCTTTTTCTCGCCCACATCGGATCGCAGTCCAGTCCAAGGGGGGCCATACAAGCCCAACAGCGCAGCACGATTCTCGTCTCGCAAGTCTCCAAGGCTGCGCTCTGGTGTTTTATCGCGGCTAACGGTGTCTTTGTTCTGGTGGCTATTGTGTTGACAATGTTCGCGGTGAGGGCAAGCATGAAGAATGCTAGCGTCAGTCAATTACAGGCGCGACTCACTGTGCCTGGGATAGTTGCCGAACTACTGGAGAAACCTTACTCGGAAAGATCAGCATCGGGAGAGATGGACTTGTATCGCGAAAATGCGGGACTGCAGGCCTCGAGGGTGCGTGCCAGAGAGACGGATCTCGGCGGTTGTACTCTCCAGGTGCGATGACCAGGATGTAATAAAAACTACTTCCACACGAACGTCATTGTATAGCTATGGGCTTGGATTCGGCCTTTGTCGTCACCCTCTTGTTTGGTTTCCAATGCTCGCACCGTACCAGAAGCGTAAGCCCTGCGCAGCTCTTCGAAAGATTCGAAGAGTATTAAACGGACGAATCGCCTAGCAACCACTAATTGCCACGTCCCTTGCATTTTGATGCGCTTCAATCCTCTTCACCCATCGTCCCCTCAAAAATCCCACCTCTTCCGCTCCACCGTCCTCGGCACCTCATACTCCTTCCTCCACCCCGGTATCCTTGCCACCTTCCCCCCTCCCCCAAAGTCAACCAAGACCCGCACACCCTTGCGCTCGCCCTCTATTCCCTCCTCTCCATCTTCTCCTGCTTGTTCGACCGCACACGTATTCGGAGACGGGGATTTCGCCGGCGTGACATCCCACCCGGGGCTTATGAAGGTAGGCGTGGAATCGAAGGCAGCGATGGAAGCCGAGGTTTTGTCGGAGAGGGGGATGCATTTGATTGTCCTTGTCAGGGGCGTGCGGTGTTGGAGGGTGGTAGTAGAGCGGTTAGGAAGGGATGCGCGGTTGGGAGCGTCGGGGTCCTCGGGAGAGAGTTCGGTAACGGGGGAGGGGATGAGGATGGGTTTTTTTGTGCAGAGAGAGGGTGGGACAGGGGTTGGGGCGTTTTCGTCGCTTAGTATGGAGGGGTTGGCTGGGATGGTGCTGATGGTCTGCTGCAGAGCGTGTAGAAGCGCTTTCTCCTGCGTGTCCAGAGCGTACAGCTGCTCGATCAGCTTGCTGCGTTCGGTCGAGATATGGTACAGCTCGACGACGATATCGTCACGGGTGTGCGTGGTCTCTTCTCGATCATCAAGAGGCGCTGGCTTGACCTGAATGACGGCAGAGTCTGACTTTGATCGCGAGTCCAGTTTGGGCACGGAGGGGGTTCTCGATGAGCGAGCGGGCTTGATGTTTCGGTCTTGCGACCTGTTCTTTCGCTGATGGGTATCGGCAACCTGATCATGCACTATTAGCCGGTACCCAAGGTATATAGGAAACTAGAGTCCTGTCCCATCAGGACAAAAACAAATGATTGTGATCGCACTTACGTTATCCTTGTGAATCTTCAACTTCTCGGAGTTCAAACGCTGTGAGCTACGAGATGAACTACGAGATTTGCCTTGCGAGCTTCGGTTCGACAGATTGGATGATGATCGGACAGGGCCGCGCACAGTGTTTAGCACTGCCTGTGACAGGGTAGACTTCGGTGAGGGAGGGCTCGGTGTCTTCTGTCCATCGTTAGGCGAGTAGTTTAAAAGAGCAAATGCTCGCAGTGAGCAATGAAACATCGTGTTGCACTACCATTTCGCCTAGAAATTCCGCTAGCCCTGAGTTGTCGAGCGCGTCGTCGTCCAGATTCTGTGTGAGGCTGTAATTTGGCGCCATGGTGAGTGCGTAATGTGTCTGGTTGCGCGAAAGAGAGGAATAATATGCTTGGGGTCGCCTATGGTTGCCTGGCCAGTAAATCTTTGAATGCAGTCCTCGATTTAGAGAATGGTCGCTTGACCCAATGGAGACAGCGCAGTCACGTGACATACCGTGTCACCATGTGTACCTATCCAATGCGACAATAACATTCCACAAGTTGTCCTTTTGCTTCCGATGAATAACTCGTCTTGGAAGCTGTCGAGGGGCTTAACGAGCGTTTCCTGAAGTTCCACCTTCAAGGGCTTCTCATTCCGCTTTTCCATCTCATACGCCATCTATCTTTCGCGAATCCATCCATTTCGATGCATCTCCAGACTTTTTGAGCTCCCTTTAAATGTTTTCTGTTCGCTCTGGCGGATGTCTCGTAATCCTCGTCTCCCTGTGACCTTCGCAGCCGTCCCCACTTAAGGACTTAAGCTCCTCAACATCGCCGCTCCCAGACCACTGCCAGTAAGCCCCAAAGACTAGCAAATTGTCAAAGACGATGAACCTGGGAAGAATTTTGCGAGAAGTTGGCGGCTCAGGCTGCGAGTTGGGGTATGTGGGGCTCGCTCTCCGCATTGTGGAGAAGCCAGCGCGAGACCCTGGACGGATCAGCGCGTGGCGCCACGCATTCCAGACGTACCTTCGTAACGGTGTCTTCTTATTCAAACATGTGCAGGCGCATCTGATTTCTCAATTTCATCTTTTCGCACATCGCGGTCGCCACCATGCCTTCAGCAGCATACGCGGACGCCGAATACCAGTCCACCCACACCAGCCTCTTCAAAGACTCAATAACGGTGCCATTGAAATCTGTTCTCCCTCCAGGAGTCACACAGTATGCCTTTGACGCTGCCATGATGCAATATATGGCCATTGTTGGCTACGAGCACGTGTCGCAGGGCGATGCGCTCGAAGAGTACATTGACCCATATGAGCTTTGGGAATCAGAAGGAAAGCGCAAGATGCCCAGTGCAGCAGTCCGACCAAAGAGCATTGAAGAGTTGAAAAGGATACTGGCCGTCAGTAACGAGTACAGCATCCCCGTTTGGACCTTCTCGCGAGGCAAGAATCTTGGATACGGTGGCCCAGCTCCCCGCGTGAATGGCTGCGTCGCGCTCGATTTGCACCGCCTGAACAAGATAATTGAAGTCAACGAGGAATACGCATACGCCGTCGTGGAGCCCGGTGTCACATTCACAGAGCTCTATGCATACTGTCTGAAGCACAAACTCAAAGTCTGGCCCTCCGTTCCCTCCTTAGGCTGGGGCTCGGTAGTAGGAAATACACTCGATCGCGGTACAGGCTTCACGCCCACCGCCACGCATCACCAACACATCTGCGGTCTCGAAGTCATGCTCGCCGACAGCTCGCTCGTCAGAACCGGCCAATTCGCCGTCTCCAATTCGCCCTCCTCACACCTCTCAAAATTCACCTTCGGCCCCTCAATCGAAGGCCTCTTCCTCCAATCCAACCTCGGCATCGTGACAAAACTCGGCATCTGGCTCACACCCGCCCCGCAAGCCTACATGTCCTGCTCCTTCGATATGCCCGACTTCGAAGACATCGAGACCATCGTCGACGTCTTCTCCCCGCTGCGCCGCAACGGCACGCTCCCAAACACTTGCTACTGCTCCAACATCGTCGAATGGCTCGGCATGCTGGGCGCCCGCGAAACTTTCTGGAACAACCCCGGCCCCATACCGCCCTGGCGTCTCAAGGAACTGCAGCAGGAACTCGGGTTCGGGTACTGGAACTTGAAGTTTGGGCTCTATGGCCCGCCGGCTGTCATACAGGCGCAGTACGACGAGGTGCAGAAGATCGTGGCCAAACATGCGCCCAAGGGCACGCTCAAAGGCGAGATGTTTAGCGCTGACGACTTTGACACGCTGGATCCGACGTCTGTGCCTGATCCACATGGCGGGTTTTTCGTCGGCATACCGAGTCTGTGGTCGTTGCCCATGGTCAAATTCCGGCTCCCAAAAGATGGAAGCGGCATCGGGGCGCACTACGACTACAGCCCCATCATCCCGTCCAGCGGCAAGGAGGTTTTACAGTGGGTCACGCTGGCGCGGGACATATACGAAGCCGAGGGCTGGGATCTGTTTTGCGATTTCTTCATGCACGAGCGACATGTGATTTTCGTGAGCATGATGACGTTTGACAAGACGAATGCGGAGCACAAGAGGGCGGTCAACAGCATGTTTTTCAAGATGTTCGAGGCGGGCAGGAAGAGGGGGTATAGTAAGTATCGCAGCCACGTTAATACGATGGATTTGGTGGCGGAGCTGTATGATTTCAATGGGCATGCGTATCGGAGGTTTGTGGAGACGATCAAGGATGCGGTGGATCCGAGGGGGATTTTGTCGCCGGGGAAGCAGGGGATTTGGCCGAGGCGGTTTAGGGAGGATGAGAAAATGAGGGCGAATTTGTGAAGGGGATACGCCATGTTTTGTAGATGGCACGGGTAAAGGCACAGCACACTTGTAGAAATGGGGGGTTTCTTCGTCGAGCTGGACTAGCGAATCGCAAGCTTCGCTAGACGGCAAAAAAGTCGAGATCGGCCAAATCCATCTATCTCTCTAACTATCCAAGTGTTTTGTTTTGTGAGTCAAGGTCCCAATCCGTGATGCGCCGTCTTATGCAAGCCTCGCTCTGCCAAAATGCATCCCAGGGGTATCGAGGTCCGTGAACGCCTTCAAAAATAATTTCACACGTCGCTTTACGCGAGAAAAGATCTTCCCACCACGGTACTATCCGGCGGTATCAGTTTGTATGCCGAGCGAGCGAGCGAGCAAGCCTAGTTGGCGCTGGCGCTGGCGCTAGCAGCGGCACCTGAAGCTCCAGGTCCACCGCTGGAGGGGCCCTTGCCGCTGCCACCACCTTTGCGGTAGGAGTGCTTCTTGCGGTTGTTGTGCCACTTTGACTTCTTTGGCTTGCCGTCGATGGCCATCGTCTTCGAGAGTGACGAGACCTCCGACTTGGCATTGCTGCCAGTGCTGCCGAGAGGCGTGTTGACTCGGGAGCCACCCTTGATGGGGGAACCCGCTTGAGAATTGTCAGAAAAAGCATAGATAATGGAATTTAGCTTGCGGGGGTGGGGAAAGTGAAGCCAAGGTGAGTCTCACTCTTTTTGTCGGCGGCCTCGGTGTTGTCGCTTGTGATGGTCACGTCGAAGGCAGGGAATGGGAGACTGGCGCTGCCACTGTCGTCGGCCTTGCCTTTGCCCTTGACGTTCATCTGGATGGCGGGAGCCTGTGAGTCTCCGCCGTTGACATCCGTATCGCTAGAGGAATGGTCTTGAGCATCGGTCTTGGGAGGACGCGGATAGTTGCCCTTGGTGGCTTCGATGTCGCGAGTCAATTTCAACATGTTCTCGTGATATTTGCCGATCAGAGCCACCTGCTCCATGTGAACATCGCTAAGATTCTTCCTAGCCGTCTCGACCTTCCCGCGGTAGTGGACAGCCTTGCCTTGGTGGAATCGCGCCTGATCGAGGAAATCTTTGGCACTCGTGAGGAGTTCAGCACGCACTTGCTGCCATGTGTCATCTAGCCCGGTACAAGCCATGGCATCAGTCCACTTGGCAATGAAAAAGTCAAAAGAGCGGCACATGAGCCTCTCATGCTCCACCTCCTTATCGCGTGACTTGTCGTACATGACCTCGTACTCATTGTGTTTTTTGTCGATGAGCTTCGTCGCCTCCGAGAACTCCTTGGCGAGCATGAAGTGAAGAGTCTGAAAGTTGTTCGTCTCCCCCGTGCCCGGGTCGATGAGCATCACGTACTTGATGTAGTCGAGGGTGTTGGTAACGGCTGATGGAGGTGTCAACAGGGCTCCGGCAAAGTTTGTAACAGTGCTGTGAGTCTTACGTTTGGTGGCCGCCATGTTTGGTTGTGGCAGGAACGACGCACGTGAGCTTCGCTTTTGGAAACGAATGTTGCGCAGGGGTGAATGTTGTGAAAGGGCCTTTGGCGGCGTTGTCTGCGTTGAGTGATGGAGGAGGTGGTTGTGAGAGAGAGAGGGGACAGAAGAGGGAAGAGTAGGCAAGAGGCGCGGAGGGTATTGTCAAATTTAGCGCCTTGGCAAGTAGCGCGTCACCGCGCCTGCGTTCTCGTCGTTATCACCCGTAGACAGGGCTTGAATACGTGAGCTTCCCGGAGCTCGAGTCCCCTTCACTCAGTAGCCTGGGTCTCGTACGGTGCAGTAACTGAGCTCAGAGAACGCTATTGCACGTGCGAAAGCCCTCTGCGCTAGGTTACCTAGAATCCCAGCTCATTCTTTTCCATTCGCTGGTAACTGTCCTAGAGCGGTCTGAGGTAGTGCGCAGTCACGTGTGAGAACTTCACTCACTAGCGTCTTGGCATTCGCTTGAAAGGATTTTATAGTAAATGCATTTTTGGTCTAAGATATCTCTGGGTTATCAGATGTTGGTTCTTCACCATATAGTCCTAAGTGGTTTTGGAAGTCTTCGCTCATTTGTCTCGAGGTGAACATGATCCGTGCCCAGCCGCTTTCTACTGCAGGGTCACTCCGGAATTCGCACGCTGTCGTGTATCCTGTATCCTATATGTATTGTTCTTCTTTCATCTACCATGACGACGGACAAGTACGATCGAGGACAACCGAAAAGCTCTACGAATGCTGTGGCCAGGGATTGGGGACCATGGGTGGGACTCCGGACGCCCAGTCTTTCTCCACTGCCATGGCGGCGACATCTTTTTGAAGTCGGTGCAAAGAAATTAATACAAAGAGCCCTAGAATGCAAGAGCGGATTGAGAAACGTGGGACAGGCGGATGGGATCCTCGAATGGGTCCCACGATAGAAAGGTTTGGAATGAAGGAGAAGGAACTTGGTGGAGACGACGTGGGTCCCTGCCAGCAGCAAGAAGAGAAGGTGAGAAAGATGGACATGAGAAATTCGTCAGTCATAGGTGCGTGGCCCAAGCACTCTAGTTGTCCCAATCAATTGCGCCCAACACCAGACTCCAGCTCGCGTCTCTACCTGCAGCCGCAACTCCGGAACACCAAATCGGCCGTTATAAGCGTCATCATATGGAGCCATCCTCGACTAGGATGCCCCAGAACAAGACCTCTTCGTTCTCGCGGCCGAGTATGGGGCCGCCGTATATGTCAGCGCACATCTCAATTGGAATCTCGATCTTTATGCATCCATTGCCCAGGAAGGTGAAGAGCAACCAGGAGTCGTATTCGGGAAAGGCGCCGTCGTCCTCTGGTTTTCGACAGGGGATGCCGCGGTTCCGCAGCGAGGGGAGGTCGGGGACGTTGAAATTATGATAAGGCAGTGTTTCGGTTGAATCAGCGACGTAAAAAGAAGTATTAAGAGCTAGCTCCACGGCGGTTCTGATGGGTGTTGCGCTGTCGGTCGGATCGGTGGCATGCAATCGCAGCGTGCCCAAGCGAATATCGGTCGGCTGGCCCAGGGCGTCGAATAGCTCGGTCGAGTAGAGCCTGAAATAGCCGTTGTATATGCTGCCCAGGCCTGTTTCTCGTGGGTCCAGGGGTTCTGCAGGTCGCGAGCGCAGGCGCTCCTCGATCGCTTTTCCCAGCGACTCGGCAGCGCAAAGCGAGCTACGGATCGACTTGCGCGTGTATTTTGCGCTCAATTCGGCAATTGCGAGGCGACGCGCCTGCTGTCGGATCTCATCCCATATGCACGTCTCGTCGACAGGCAGACGCGTCTTGGGCGCGTCCAGGTGTGAAGACAGCAGCACCGTCTCGAAGTCGGCGATCAGCTCGTCGAGCTCGTACATGACGCGCACCAGGCCCGTCGTCGCAGGCTGTTCTGGCTTCGCATCGCGGGGGGCGGGGTCGCTCTTGGGCGCGGCCATCAGGGCGGCCCGGGGCCACGGCGGCGTGGACGAGGCAGGGCGCGGAGGGGGGATGGGGAAGGGGGAAGAGGGTGGAGTGGGCGGCGGTGCTCGCGGGCGAGGCTGGTGTGAGGGGAAGGGGAACAGGGGCAGCGGGCGTAGCGGGGGCGAAGGACAGGGCGTCGCGTCGTGATGGCGGCCGTTAGGAGCAGAAGCAAAGTTCACATGGAGGAGGCGAGGGCAGCACAGGACAGCGAAATTGGAGCTGTGGGAGCTGTGGAGGTGGTTGAGATTTTGCTGTCCCGACCACTGCACCCGGCCCGCCAAGCGTTCCTGGCCTTTTTGGCCGCGCCTTCACACTCCCCCAGCGCCCCCCCCAGCACATCCCCCCCAGCGCCAGCGTCGGGCGGCGCGTACCACTTCCCCGGCCAATGGGCGTCCGTCGGCGCGCACGGGCGAGACAGGCCCAGGGACGCTCCGCGGGCTCACTCGCCCTCTCACACACGCGGGTAAAGGCTTCTCGAAGGAGCGCCATTGCACTCGAACGCATGTTTGCTCGCTATCGACATGGGACATGGGCAGCACAGCTCGCCTGTGCGCCCTCCCTTGGCGGCGGCCATGTCGCCGAGCATCGTCGCTGGCCTGCAGGCGCCTCCTGCACTGCGATGCACCGCCAGTACTGCACCTCCGACCCCGACGCCCTCCTCACCCCTCCGCGTCCCTCTCTCAGGCCTCAAGGCACGCCAATCGCCTGCTATTCCCGCCGCGTAATACCGCGTCACGCGCTGCTTACCCCACGCCGCCAGCGAGCAGCCCACGACAAGGCGCGACTCGGGCCACTGAGCGCCCTCCTCCGCACGCAGCGCAGGTCGAAGCAGGTCGAAGCACGGCGGCACCCAGGCTGTCGGGTCCTCAGCGCAAGAGAAACCGGTAGGTGGCATGGCCTCGTCAGACGGGTCGCTGTCCGCTATCCCGAGCCGCGACGTCGACTCTGCTGCTCCCCAAGGGCCCCAGCCCACTCGGCCCTTCCGGCCCTTCTCCTCCACGCCCGCGCTTCCAGACAGCCCCGCTGCCATCCACCTGCACGCGCGGTACACTCTCCCTCGTCAACAGTACGCCGGACCAGAGCCCTCGGCTCTCTCTCTCGCTGCCCCCGCCGCCCCCGTCGGCTCTCGAAGCGCCGAGCGCGTAACCACCTGCAGTGCTCCTGCGTCGTCGTGTGCATCAGAGCGTCTGATATAGGATTCTGTCACACCGTCAGCATGCAACCATGACCCAGCCCACAGCTTCCCGACGTCGTTAATATAAAGTTTTTCGAGCTGCCGCGCTAGACCTCAGCATCGGGCTGACCACCATCCATGGCCCACATCGACAGCAGACCGTTTCACCAGCCCACGTGTCTCACCCCTGTGTCTTCCCACTTCACCTCTGGCCCAGGCTTTGGCGCGTCTCGTCCCTCGCGTTAACACTGCCAGACCGTTGCTGTGATTCAACTTCCCCACACGCCTCATCGGCAAGCCTGTGGAACTGGGGTACGGCACAGCACGCCCGCCGGCCCATCCACGGCTTGTGTGCCGTCTTCTGACCTCCATCACCAGAAGGCTGCCCGTCAGCAATTCGGTCAGCAATGACCACATAAGCCCCCCACGCGCTCTCGTGTCTGCCATACGTTGGGAGCAGCTTTCGCCAGCAATCCCGTCTTCCCACTCGGGCCGAAACCAGCGCCGCTGCTCCGCGTGAAGCCGATTGTCCAGATCATCTCTAGCCGAGCTCAGCGTGTCCGTGACAGCATACATATTGCGCCTTTGTGCCACCTCCACTGGTACGCTGATGCCATGTGTCCTGTGACTCCACGCCCATCTTACCCCCCTTCATGCTCTACGATCCACACTCACACTAGTTCGTATGCAAATCGTTCCGCGGATTTTGTACAATGTCCAGCGGCTGACATCACCTTCTCACCCGTTTCGGACTCGATGGTGATGGAGGGTGAGCTGTGCAGGAGATACATAGCAGACGGAGATTGCTATAGTGGAAGTGGAGTACGAATTGCGGTGTTCGGTCCTTGGCTAAACGCGGGCGCCGTGAATCTGTGCACAGCTTGTACAGCACAAGAGATCTTGGCCCGATACGCGTCTTTTCACTAGTCAATCTCGGAAGACAAGTGCCGAAAGAGATGGTGTATCCATTTTCCTGTTTCGTCCTTCTCAGTTCCAGCCTTGAAATCGCAAGCCAGACATTGGAGAGGGAGAGTGATCGATGCCCTCGATACAACAAAAGCTGATTTCACTTGCTTGCGCCCGCACAAACGCATCGAGCATATTCTCCTTGCTGATTGCGCGTTCATGCACCCTTCTCTCACAGAGAAGACCAACTCGGAGACTGTTCCACTGTGGACACAGGTGGCGATTTCGAGATGAGCGAAGATCTTTGCCAAAAGCAGCGGGATCGTACAACGAAATCAGGCCAAAAACCTCCGTAGCGTGGGGGCATTTCGAGAGTTGTCTCTGGGCTTAGAAATGGAAGGGTTTCTTCTTACGTTACCCTTTTCTCTGCATATTGCAGGGCTGAATCGTTCCACGACGCTGGAAACTTTATCATGGTGTGTGCTGCAGCCACTACCCAAAGAGGCTTAGCGCTATTGACTTCAAGGATCGTGGCAGCCGCGCCATCCTCGCCGCTCCTACTTTTGAACATCACAGTCAACGCCACAGCTAACGCCGGGTCATCGCTTCACTTTAGCAAGTCATTGTCTTGACTGCGCATTCAACCTCACGAAAGCCGAACTTGTCGCGCTCGGACTCAGCGATGTGAAGAACAGTTAAAACTTGGTTCCCAGGTAATCGATACCATTGGACCTGCTTCACTCGGTCTGAGCTAGATCTTAGACACGACTTGGTACAGCCCTGAGAGCTGGTTCATCCTGCTGTTCGGCATCAAAACCACGAGATCTTCCTCGCATTACCAGCAACTACCATGGGACTGCCCATAACTGCCATGAGATTGCTCTAACTTATGAAGGCTTGCGTCAAGCCCAGATTCTTGGAGAATAGATTGAACAAAACAAGTGCGCGCCATGTGGAAAAGAACTCGTTTAAGGCTAGTAGAACAAGAGATGGTTCGTGAGGCCGAAGTGCAGGCTCTCAAGAAGAAGCTCAAGGAATGAGCCAATGACCACGACCAGGTCATGGTCTACTATCTCGCGTATTGAACTGGAAGAAATACGAGGAGCGAGATATGTGTAGGAGGTTCCACCCGAAGAAAAAGCGTTATCGGCGATCAGTTTAGCACGTGATCATCGGGCATTCGGATGATCAAGAGTCTGTCCTGCCTCACAGCCACAGTGGCAAAGTTATGGACATAGGAATGAGACCAAGACCAATCTTGACTTTTACAGCAGCCCTCTCATCGAGCTCAAGCCCGTGGGGCCCGAGCGCAAGAAGCTCACGCCCACGGATTCGGCAGCCATGTATAACAACTATCGAAGGCGGCGTCAATCTTCCGAAGACTTGAATAACATTTATGACCGTCATTACATCGCATCAGAGGGAGGAGAGCAACACTGATCAAACCCCGATTCGTCAAAGTCATCCGTGCTGCTCACAGCGAACCTTGCAAGGTTTCAAAACCAATGACGAAGGGACACGGGTAACAGCATCCCGATCCAGAGATTTTGTACAATAGCTTTCATTCAGCCCGCCACTCAAGAAGTCCCGATGCCAACACTGGATCAACCGATCCATTCGACTGCACGCCTTCTCCATGCATACGCGTTGCGATCCCAATCGCCACCGCTTACCTGAATAGACTATCCGATATTCACATTTACACCTCGTCTCCACTTTGCAGGGTATCGACTTGGGTCATCAGCGACAAGTACACTGTCATTTGCCTATTAGCGAACTGCCGGATATTAAAAGCTTGTCCGAAAGCTTAGCCTGCATGGAGAACTATCACGATAGTGAACTCGGGTTCCACACACAAAGATTATTACCGGCTTGGACTATGATTAGCGGCCTCGGTGCCTGCAGGAGCCTCTGCAAATCGTGGCCTGGGGTGCATTGCGGCAGGCAGGATCAAGGCAAAAATTATATATCGTGCAGCGCTCGCCCTGGGCAGTTCCCCGCGTTTTCAGACATAGTATTCTCCTCATTTCGGTCTCCAATTGCACCTTGAGTGGGCTTCTTTTAGCACGATGAACCGTCTCGCGTCCATCCTATCGATTCTTGCCCTCTTCCTCCCCTTTACTAATGCCGCCCTCAAGATTGCCTCTGCCCTCGGTGTCATCGAATGGACTCCTGAGAAATTGGCCAAAGAAGACTTCTACAATGGCACCGTCAGCATCGTGAACGGCGGCGTTCCAAGTCTCTTCTCAGACTCTTCTGTGGACCTCGCCTCCAACGCGGAGACGCAAGCCCTCCGCAACTACGCGTCACACAAGAATCTCCGCATCATCTACACTGTGTCCGAAGTCGCCTACCGCATCGTCGCCGACAAGCGCAAGATCAAGTCGCTCGCCGACCTAAAGGGCAAGCACATCGGCTCCGTTCAGGGCACCAGCAGCGGCTACTTTGTGCAAAAGATGATGGAGAGCGCGGGCATCAGCACCAGCCAGTACACCAGCGTCTCCGGCAGTCAATGCCTCAGCGAACCGTGCGGTGACGGGACCTTTCCCAACATGCTGGCACACGGCAAGGCCGACGCAATCGGCTTCTGGGAGCCGACGGTCGAGCTCGCGGCGCGCGCCATCGGATCCGACAATGCAATATTTTTCCAGAACTTCACCGTGTACCGCGAGATCTTCAACCTGCACACGACGGCCGAGAAGCTGGCCGACAAGTCCAAGCGCGCCGAGATCGTCGCGTTCCTACGCGCGCTCGAGAAGACGCTGGCCGTGTTCAGGGATCAGCCGGACAAGGTGTATGCGAGGGCGGCGGCGGCGCTGAGCCCGCCCATGAGCACGGAAATCATGAAAGCCGTGTGGCCGGTTCACAAGTGGACGGGGACGGTGCCCGAGGATCTAGAGAGCGTGTTGAGTGTCGAGGATAGCTATGTGGCCAAAGTGGACAACAGGCAGCCGCAGAGTGCCGCGACGTTGAAGGGCATGGTGGATCGGAGTGTACTGGAGGAAGCGAGGGCGGGAATGTGAGGGGAGATGTTGGGATCGAGGAAGTGCATATATATAACGATTTGGAATCGGTGGCACAAATTGCGTCAGTTGGCTGAAACGTGTATATCGAAAATAAGGTGTCCGACCACGACAAACCCTGCGGGTACGCGACCTATTGTTGACTGAATTCGTTCGCGGCTGTTTAATCAGAAGCCAAATGCGATGAGTGCACTGGAAAGAGTCGGACTTCGCGCTGGCGTCTGAATTGTGGGACGGAAAGGCCCCGCATCCGGCACCTTCCCGGCGAGGCTCAATGACGTCTAATGCATCGCTTCATCTCTCTTCGCATCATCTTTGCACTTTCCTGCGCCCTGTTCATCGGAACTCGCACAATGCCAGGCGATACAGCGCTCCTTCCTCGATAACAAATGACATGGCCAATTGCGCAATGCCGAAGTCGGCATTCGGCGTCGGCGTCGCGTTGACTCACAACGCAGCACCCAGACTCTTGATCCTCATGTATCTGTATTTCTCCATCTTGGCTTCGCTGGGCTGCGTCTCCTGGCTTAGCATCTGAGCCATGTCGGCCTACACCCCAGAGCAAATCTCGGCCTATTGCCGGTACATCGAGCTGCCCGAGCGCTTTCATCCGGAGAACGATGCGCCTCGCGACCTCGCTTTCTTGACGGCATTGCACGTGCACACGATATCTACGATACCGTACGAGAATCTTACGCTACACTACTCGAAGGCACATAGCATTTCAATCGAGCCGGAGGCATGTCGATGATGTTGATTTTCGCCGAGTCTCTGCTGATTTCAGTCAGCATCTTTTCCAAAAAGTTGTAGTCGACAAGCGCGGCCGTGGTGGCTATTGTATGGAAGTCAGCATCCTGTTCAACCATATACTGAAGGGTTTGAGTTTCAATGTCTACACGGCAGGGGTGAGAATTCGACTGCGGGAGAATGGGGTGCCTGCTGGAGAGTATACTGGCTGGTCATTGCTCTCACGATCTTTCTGTAATCACTCCTGACGTGTAGCCAGGAGACATATCGTGAACATTGTTACTCTCGAGGACGGATCAAAATACGTGTGTGACGTCGGTTTCGGAGGTACGTGTTGCAGACTGATGACCTGCGTTTCCCAAGCAGAATTGCGGCTGAGCATCGACTGATAGGCGATGGTGCAACCAAACCTCTCCCACTGAAGCACCCTCAAGAAGGCATCCAAAATCTCGGCACCCAAGACATCCGTTTAGTTCACGATCACATACCACTTCAAACCGTCCGCACCGATAGCACCAAGCAGTGGATCTACCAATACCGTAACAGCCCAGACCTGCCCTGGAATAGCTTCTACGCCTTTTCCGAATTCGAATTCTTCCATGACGATTTCCGCGTCGTGAACTGGTACACTGGGAACTCGGCAGAGTCCTTTCAAGCCACAACACCAATGATCGTCAAGTTTCTTCGGCAAAAGAAGCAAATCACCGAGCTGTCCAACGGCGTTGTTGGAGTCTACGAAGGCGAAGAGATCTATGGAAAGTTGATGCTGGTATATGGCACAGTGAAGCAAAATTTGGGAGGCAAGACAAAGATTGTACATGAGAGTAAGACGGAGAGGGAGAGGATCAAGTCGCTGTGGGATCACTTTGGCATCACGCTGACTGCGGAGGAGCAGGATGCTATCAAAGGGCATCTGACAGAATTAGTTTGACCATGTATAGCTTAATTCCATTCTTGGCTCAGCGTAGAGGCATGCGGCAAGAGTTCCTGCGGGGCCTGCATCGCTCTGTTTGCTCCAGTTATTGAGAATATCAAACGCGCCTGGTATCCACGACTGGCCAAACCTTTTTTCTTAATGTCGCACTCACTTCTCTATGCACCATTTGTAATTTCAAAGTCGAAAACAAGTATATTCGTTACTAGAAGCGGACGTGGCCTAGTGGTCATGGCGCTGCGTTGTGGGACAACTGCCGCAGAGATCCCCGGTTCGACTCCGGGCGTCCGCATGAATAACAGCTTTCGTATGGATTTTCTTTTTTTTTGCGTATTAGTCTTGTGTCTCTTCATAAAGAACCTAGAGCTTTCATGGCGATCAGGTACTCAAAAGGAGGGTTCGATATGAGAAAGCTTCTGGCTTGGTTGTAAACGCTGCATTTCGAATTATTTCTCATGCGGTATTCAACCTTTTTTGCTGTTTGTAATCATTTCTACTCATCTCAGGCTACTTCTGAACACTTGGACGTCCTTGCGTAGTCTGGATGGACCCTCTGCTAAATCCGCCAAGGCGCTAGCGTGCCTGCCTTCGTAGGGCAACTTGCTCCAGCTTTCTTTCCATGGTCCTCTTCTTCTTTCACTGAGCAGAAGCCCCCCAGAGCAATGACGACGATTCAACGCCAACGCGTCAAACGCGTCAAACGTGGGGGTAGGCGTTCGCGCGCAAAACCTCAGATGACGCGCGAATTGTCTTGGGGCCACTTCAAAACCCAGATCAGGGAGAAGGCAAAGGTAGAAGGTGAGTGTTGACACTCCAGTTAGATCACCTCGGTATCAATAAAATAGGAATCGTTCTGGACAAGAAAGAGATCAGCACTCGAGCCAAGGCGGCGTTGAACCAAACTATTCGGAATGGTGAACAAGGTGCTCGGCTCATGGAGAGTGATGAGGACGATGAGGATAATGTGATGTGCGGCAGCAGCAAAGACATTCCGAAAAATCCAGGTCTCTATGGCAAGAATGGCGTCAAGATTGAGCAGTGGCGCACCGAGATTGCTCAAAAGGAAGAGGGATTGCGCGTCGCAGAGCGTAGCCTGATCAACAAGGTTCAAGCTGGAGACAAGATAAAGGTACGCGAGACCGAGCCATATGCCGACAAGCAGTTCTGCGAGGCTCGGTCAAAGCTCGACAGAGCTGACTGCAGTCCTTTGGGGTCTCTTCGGGTCTTTCAAGCAGACTCTGATATCACTACAGGTCCACAACGCCGATGCAGGTATTTGGGGCCTATACTCTTCGGAGTATCTTTCCATCGGGTCAAACTACGCGCCACCACAGTGGACTAGGCCGAATATGTTCTTCGAGCAACTCCATGGGAACCGATGGTCGGCCTGGATCCATTTCCCGCTGACATCGTTTCAAACCGCGCCTCAGAAGTTTCCCAAGTACGCTTCGTCAAACGCGCTCATTGCATCGACTCAAGAATACGAGTTCGTCAAAGGCAAAGAGGTCACCTACGTTCATATTGCCTTCCTTGGAGATGGCTTTATGAAGTTGCGGGTGCCTAGGTCGATGGTCACGAAGGCGTTGGTAGGAAAGGTAGTTGAAGACGACAAGGACGACATGATTACCTTCAGTGGTATGCAGTATATTTGAAAGGGGTCAAAAGAAGCACTTTACGCTCCAGCTGCGACGACGGGAGCGGTGGCGCTTTGGGGGGCAGGCAAATGTCAACTAACTGGTTGGCGACCGGATCCGGCCCCTTTGTCTCCGGCATTTTTGTGCGTCAAGCCCGCAGCCGCAGGTCCAAGTATCCTGAGCTTCCACATCAGGTTATTTGTACACCCTCGCGGCACAGCAACTCAGAACTTTACCCTCAAAAGTAGCTAGTTCCCGTCAGAGATCCGCCGGCAAATAGCAAGATACAATCCTTCATCTTTCATGCTCCTTTTTGCTGCAAACTCAAATCACCTGTTCAGTGCATTGGCTTTGCACGTCGACGAGGCGGCAGAGCTCCCGCGCACATCAAACACAGCCGCCATTGCCATGCAGGCGCTAACACCCGAGTCCAGACGTCTTGTCGCTATTGAGAAACATCATAGACCTTTTAACTTTGATCAAGGGCTTGGTAAACGGCGCGCTGTTTCTTTTGCAGCCTAGCGCGAAGCTTTACCCGGAGCGTTTCAGACACCAACAAGGAGTTTCAAAGGAGCAGCCAGGCGTCTCAAGAATGTTTTCGGCGGCCTTCACTAAGCAATTGTAGCTAGACGAATCGCCAGAGTCGACATTCATGCGTAAAGCTAATCTGCATTCAGGAGGCAGGCGCGCGCCATCCGGATCCCAAACGTGGATCACCTCAAAACAAGCCCAACGACTCGCGAACAGGAGCGCTCAGCGCCGCAACTTTTTTCGCCAACACCGCTCACAATGTTGAGATTCTCTACACGGCCCGCTGGATGCTGTTGGTTCCGATGAGATGATTTTGAAATCGATGCTGGACGTCTTAAAGACCTGGTGTGCTGTGCCCCACCAAACTATCCCCGCCCCTCGCCATTCGCAGGTCCGTGGCAGAGATGGGGATGATATCGAACTACAAACGCGCTCCGTCCATACTGAGGCGTGAGCCTCAAGCTGAACAGCCAGGCCCTGGGGCCGGTTCACCATCTCCAGGCGGGAACGAACCGAACGCTCCGGGCGCGGAGCCGGGACAGAATTCTCCCAACGCGAAAGGGAATGCAGACAATCCTCCAAATGCAGCCCCAGCTCCCGATTCACCAGCTGGAAATGTCGGCAACGAAGGAAATCCTGCAGGTGCAACACCAGGGAAGGGCAAAGCAAACGGCGCAGAGGGGCCGCAACAACCAAATGCACTACCTCCAGAGAATCCGGGGCAAAGTCCACCAGCAAAGGGAAATGGGAATGAAGCACCACCAGCAGCAGCGGCACCAGAAGCGCCAGCAGCACCGGCGGCACCAGCGGCACCAGCAACACCACCTCCTCCATCGATAGAGCAACCGCCGCCTGTTGAATCGACCCCACCAGCAGCAATAGCACCACCGCCGCCGCCCGAATCATCAACTCCACCGCCTCCGCCTCCCCCAGAATCATCAACTCCACCGCCTCCGCCTCCCCCGGAATCATCAACTCCACCGCCTCCTCCTCCAGAATCAGCTGCACCGCCTCCTCCACCTCCAGAATCATCCGTTGCACCTCCTCCTCCACCCCCAAGCTCTTCACAAGAACCTCCTCCACCACCCCCGCCGCCACCCCCGCCAGCTTCGTCTAACGTTTTCTCATTTCCTGGGGACACAACCACATCTTTCATTACTATAACGCAAACGGCAAAAGGAAAAGGTGAGGAGAACCCAAGCCCTCCAGTGGCTCCCCCGCCCTCCAATGCTCCTCCACCTCCAGCGTTGCCTGCGGAAACTGAGACACTTCTCCTCACCTTGACGCCACTTCCAGACACGGTGACTATCATTCCATCGTTCCGATTTTCTGCGACTCCGGGGAGCTTGAGCACGGCTGAATCATCAGTGTTCGTTAGCGGAACCTTTTCGAGCACTGGTGCACCGCAAGCAACTTCGGAAGCACAAAGAGAGGATCCCGTAATTTCTGATGCCGCGAAAGGCTTGTTGATAGCAATGGGAGCACTCGGTAAGCATCTTTGGCATCTTTATCTCGTATAAAAACCGCGCTAACGCCGCACAGGAGGAATCTCAATAATCGTTGCGGCAATCATAATTACGTACAAGCGGATCCAGAGACGACGAGATGTCTGGCCCGTGGATGAAAAGGTAATTCCAACTGGTGCAACTATTTCAAGTGTCATGCTGAGTACTTTGCAGAGACAAATGAACGGGGAAGCTCCGGTTGCGCCTGCTGAAGCTCTGCCGGCCAGACGACGAACGAAAACATTCAGCGAAGCGATCAATTCTTTCATTCTGAAGACACGGCCTCCAGAGTTTTGACGTATATATACTTTTCTAGTCACTTCCTGTGCGATATTGACGTTAATGACTATCCTTTAGCGCATGCAGCTTGTACATATATATCTTGAAAAATCCAAACCATTTCCTCCACCTCCCCAGCTCTCCATCTTCCACCTCGCCTCTCAGCACCTCGGTCCCTCCCTTATCCTCGTTTGAACACTCCCAGGGGTGTGCGACCCGCGAAGCGGAAGCGCACGCAGCCGGAAACGGCCCACGTTTCGCACCCATCTTCGCCCGTGCCGCCCCAAGAACGCAGAAGAAAAGCCCTCGACCACACTCTCCCCGTCTCTACTGCCCATAATACATCTTTACTGCGTGATTTCGCTTCTCTTGGTGCTATTGGCACCCCCTTGCCAATAGCTCCGCTCATGATTTGAGTTTGCTCGCTTTTCCTTTGACATGCCATGCGCCTGCCTGTACTGTACTGCAGCTGCACAAGTACCTGAGGCTCCTTCGTCCCGTCCCCCCTTGCACCGCCACCACGTTGGTGTTCCCGCTCGTCGTCGTAGTCGTTCTCTACGTCTATCCCCCCGTCACCGTCGTCGCCATACCCGCCCACCACCATGTCCCTCTACGAAGACTCGATCCGCACAAACTCATGGTCCCTCATTTCGCGGCGCCTCTCGCGCCGCTTCACGACGCTGGAAGGCTGGAGGGAGATTGGGACGGGCGTCTTTGTGATGAATAGCAGTATCCGCATGTTCGACGTCAGACACCAGTTCGACCCGGAGCTGCTGCTGCCGAGGGATTATGCTACCGAGCCGCTGCCGCGCGTGCCGGAGCTGTATCAGAGGGAGATTTCGAGGGTGCAGTCGGCGAGGATCTCGAGGCCGTTGTCGGCGAGGATTTCGGGGGTGCAGGTTGTGAGGGTGTCGCCGCCGGGGTCGATGAGGATTGTTAGTGGGAGAGTGCAGAGTGGGAGGGTGCAGAGTGGTAGGGTCGCGAGTAGGTTGGAGGTTAGGGAGATTTCGCCGGAGCCGCGATTGAGCCAGGTGGCGGTGGTGGAGAGTGTCGATGAGAAGAGGGGGTGGTGGAATACGGTGGAAGTTGCTGAAGAGGAGTACGAGGAAAAGAACGAGGGAGCGGATGGTGCGCGGCAAGATAAGATTTACCATGTGTTTTCGCATCGAAGACGGAAGTTCATTGTTGTGCTAGTTTCCGTCGTGGGGATCTTTCCTGCATTATCGCCAAACATATATCTTCCTGCGCTGGATAAGGTGGCTCAGGTACGTCATTTTCTTTAGAGGTTGCGAGGTCAAAAACTCACCGTTGCAGGGTCTCGGTGTCACTTCAGAGATGGTATCACTGAGCATAACCTCCTACCTTGTCATGCAAGGCATCGCATCTTTGGTGTGGGCACCTTTATCAGACGCTTATGGTCGACGTCCCATATACATCTACTCTCTCGTCATCTTCATGACCGCCAACATAGTGCTCTGTTTCTCACCGAATTTCTGGCTTCTTCTCGTTTTCCGCGGTATCCAAGCAGCAGGCGTTGCATCGACCGTTTCCATGGGCGCCGCGGTGATCCAGGATCTTTTTCCAGCTTCTGAGCGCAACAACTGCTATGGCATGTACCAAAGCATTCGAAACCTCACTGTTGTGGCTGCGCCCATCATTGGCGGTACTTTCTCCCAATTCCTCGATTTTAGATCCATATTCGTTTTTCTCCTCGGCCTATCGATTGCCGTTCTCATACTGGTTGTTCTGTTTTTTCCGGAAACGCGACGAAGCATCGCGGGCAACGGTAATGTCGGCGTTTCCGGAATCCACCGACCCCTACTATTTGCGCACAATACCTTCAAAGGCCCTCAATGTCCTGAACAAGAATGCGGACTAGAACCTGGGGCTGAATTCACTGCGAGGACGTTAATCGAGCCTCTGTCATATCTGAGAGAGAAGGAGGTCATCTTTGGTCTAATCTTTGGGAGTACCCTTTTCGCCGTTTGGAGCATGGTCACTGTCTCCACAGTCGTAATGTTCAAGTCTGCCTTCAAGCTGAACGAATTCCTCCTCGGATTTGCGTTCATTCCAAGCGGTAAGTCAAATAAAGTGTTCTCTCCAGTTCTTTCTAACATCCCTAGGCGTTGGCGCAATAGCAGGCTCAACCGTAATCGGTAACCTCTTAAATCGCGACTATCTTGCCGCTGCTTCCCGCTACAAAGCATCCCACGCCCTCCCTCCCTCAGCAACCCTGTCCCGTAACTCACTCCCCTCCGACTTTCCCCTCGAGCACACGCGCCTGGCACGCCTCCCGCTCGTCACTACCCTCCTCGTCATCGCCCTCTGCCTCTATGGCTTCACGTGTGACATTCCCTCCCTCTACCGCATGACCGGCTGGATCACCGTACCCCTCCTCCTACAATTCACCATCGCCGCGACCGCCAACGCCGCCTTCGCCATCCACCAAACCCTCATCGCCGACCTCTTTCCTCACAACGGCACGCAGACGGCCGCCGTGTGCCAGCTCGTGCGCTGCCTCGTCAGCGCCCTCGGCGTCGGTATCATCCAGATGATGATCTCGGACGTCGACATGGGACCCACATTCGTCGCGCTAGGCCTCATCGTCATGGTCCTCGTCCCGCTGCCTGTCGTGCAGTGGTTCTGGGGCTCCAAATGGCGCGCGCAGCGCCTGGGCCCGGATAGAGAGCGAGACATACATTGGAACGAGTATATAGACACGCGGACGGCGTAAATTAGACCTTTAGCTTCGAAAGCAAAACACTTTTACCACTTACTTGCATGTCCTTGCTGTCGTTTGTGCTGTTGCTGAGGTCAAGTAGTTGCTATACCAGCCGCGCACTTTGCATCCCGACGCGCGCACATTTACCCACGCCGCCGCCGTCCGCCATCGCCCGTCGCACCAGCGCGCATTTTATCCCACCCCAGCAGCGACCCGCGCCCCGTCTCTTTAGCGCTGGTTACGAGAACCTCGTATTTGTTTCTTTAGTCCGGCGCGATATATGCGACACCCATACTAGTGGTTTTAGTGCCGTGATCCACGCTTTCTGCTTCAGGTAGGTTTGCGGCGCGCGAGACGGGGGTGCGCGGGCTTGGTCGAGTTGCACGACAGTGTTGGGTGCGATAGTTTTGGCCGCTTTGGGGTTGGGCAGGGAGCTGGCGGTGCGGCGTAGGCGGCGGCGTTGCAGGGTGGGAGGGGCGCTGTGAGAGGATGGTAAGCATGGGTTTTACTAGGTTGGAGGAGGAGTGGGATGGGTGAGTGAGGATGACGAATTAGCAATGTTGTGAAAATTGGTGTATGTGGTTGCTTGATTGATACAGTCGTGCGGCGTAGTTGTGATTAATTCACAGTTGGAACTAGCCATGGACAACATCAATGGAAGAACACATACGAAGGGTAATGCCTCAGCTGAAAGTTGGAGAGTCTTGTTGCTGAGTAGATGTGTCAACGGTGAAGCCCAAAGATACTGCGAATGCAAAGTCGACCTGAAAGCGTGCATGTGGCCATTAGGGCCGCAAGAACCAACTGATCCTCGTCAGAGATAGAACGATGAGATCGACGCTCGTCTTGTGGAAACAACTTTGATCAATAGTGGTTGATGCTGTCAACAGAGTACTTGGCGGTACAAAGACTCAGTCTCGTTGAGGCGAGGAACACGAATCAGCCAACGTGGTCTGAGCACATACCGGTATGTGTCTTCATAGGATTGGATGCAATCCATAAACTTTCGTTCTACCGACTTCGCTCCTCTAGGCACGAATGCGATAGCCTTTCATAAACGCAGTCTACTTTCGTTTCACGGATTTACGCGATACGATAACGTTACATCAATTTGGTCAAGTGTGAGATATTCGGCGATGGTCTCGCTGCATTTGCCGCACGGCGTGCTTGGACCACCCTGTAGAATCCTCCAGCGATCTTTGACGAGGCCAGTGGCAACTAGGGTGTTTGTTTGAATTGGACCAAAAATCTATCTAGCGGTTAGAAGCATTACTTCTGTAGACGTTGCAGGATACTTGCGTTTCATCCAAAGAGAAACGCTTCGGCGGTGCTGCGCATCCTCAAGCTCAATAAAGGTACAGTCGCATGTCAGAGAACTTCTGCAAGGCAGGCGGTAGCGAAAAATGAATCAAGTCAACCAAGTCTCCCCGAGGAATTAATCGGACAGTATTTCGTAAATGCATCATCACTAGAGGATGTCTTGTCCCATTTCTTTCTCGGAATCACGATAGCGGAGACATCTTGCATACGCCAACGATAAGATAGTGGCAGGAAGCAAGTAATCGGTGACAAGGCTGACACCACTAGCATGAGCCTTTATGAATGCAGTTAGCGGAGAGGGATGGGAATAATATCTGCATGTTAGCGCGTCAGATTTGGACAGACGAGTTAGAGGCAATGCGATTCAACGATTCCGGTGCTAAGGTAGCGACCCTGCAGATCAATCCCCCACTGAGATGTCATCCGTGCCCTTGCCGGAGTCTCGTGACCCTCCAGCTGCATCTGCATCCTCCCGCAAGTTCAGTCTCGACTCAAGAAATACATTCATTTTGTTCGCTGTCATACATGAGACCTCCATGAGAAGGGCCAGTACTTACTTCCATGATACAATTATGTCGCGAGCGAATCGATTTTCCATCTACTTGGGTGGGGCTTCCACCTTTCTACTAGCCGTGTTCTAGACCTGCGGAGTTTGAAAGGTTTCCTGGGTCCCAACATGAGTTGGGCGAGAATTAGCGGGCCGCTCTCTTCAAGCCACAAAGTATCTAAACAATAGCTCAGGCCTCCACGGAAATCTAAAATGTCGCCGAGATGTGTGAAGACCGACTTCACCACAGAGGCAACCATGTTTCCACACCGGCGATCGGAAAATGGAATGGGGTTCGTTTATGAGATCTTTAAAAACATACCTAGATGTTGTCCGGCTAGTTCAAGACTAACAACACAATTAACTTGTGTATGAGGCATTTGCGGAGTCGACGTATATTTACGAATACTGGCCAGTGCTAGTATCTATCGCAGGCCGCGGGACCGTGAAATCACGTCTTCGACATCCAACGCGATCCGCCAGCGTGGAAACATCTTGCAGAAGTCGTCGCCCCTCCCGAGGTGCCTGTTCCTACTGCATCGCGGTTGGTCTGAAGAAACTAGCTTTGAAAATGCTTGTGTGGCCTGAAGCAAAGTATTCCATAGAGCCTTACGTCAGCAAACATACTCTTGCTGGTCTTCTGGCCACCAAAATGCGGAAAAGTCTCACTACTGCTCTTCGAATCGTATGACGGCCCATGCAGCCGAGTCCCTTGTTGGACAGCCCACCAATACACGGCTGAGGCTGATCTTTTCAGCCATTACAAAGATGACTTGAAAGTCACCATCATTGGAAGACACGCCCTCAGGATAAGAATTGTTTTCGTGAGTTGTTACACTTCATTCGTAAGCTTACCGAACTTGTGACACGCGACTGCTTCGGGCTTATCGATAAAGACACTTCGCTTAGAAATGTCAACACTCCAATGAGAGCCTGCATAACTTTCTGAAACGAGAGCCACGCCCTATCTATGACATCCAGCGGAGACTTCTGGGGCTGTTGAGTCCGAGACCAACCGTTGCCCCTCCCACAACAAACATCCCGCGTATACCCAACACAAATCTCTCCTCACGAAGATAGCCCATATCAAAGATGGCGGGGAAATCGTCACACGAGTATGACGCCATAATTGTTGGCGCAGGCTTTGCAGGCGTCTATCAACTCTACAAGCTATGCCAGACCGGCCTGTCTGTGATACTCTTCGAAGCCGGAGAAGACGTTGGAGGCACATGGTATTGGAATTGCTATCCTGGCGCTACTTCTGATGTCCAGTCTGTCGTCTACCGCTACTCATGGGACAAGGAAGATCTCGTCAGCTACCCGTGGAAGAACAATTACTTGACGCAACCCGAGATTCAGGCATACTTCAATCACATTGTCAACAAGCACGACCTACGAAAACACATTCGATGTGGAGTCAAAGTCGTCGAGAGCCGGTTTGACGAAACCTCCTACAAGTGGCAGGTCAAGCTTGAGAGCGGGCAGACTTTCCATTCAAGATATCTGATAGCGGCTGTAGGGGGTCTTCACAAAGCCTTCATTCCCCATATTCCAGGCGTGGAAGAGTTCAAGGGAGAGACATACCATACCTCAAATTGGCCGCGGCGACACGATTTTCGTGAAAAGCGCGTCGGGATCATTGGGAGTGGCTCAACTGGCGCCCAGCTCTTTGTAGCGCTTTCCAAAGAGTCAAAACATGTCACCACCTTCATCAGAAGCACTCAACTCATAGTTACCAACGGAAATCGGCCAGTCACCGAAGCAGAGCGAGCGCATATCAATGACACCTACGATGAGATATGGGAAAGATTACGAAATTCAAAGAAGGCCTTTGGCTTTGTGGAACCAGATACTCTCGCAATGAGCGTGTCTGAACATGAGCGACGACGTCTCTTCCAAGAAGCATGGGACAGAGGCAACGCGTTTTACTACACATTTGGCATATTCTCGGACATAACTTCCAATGTTGAAGCCAATCAAGCTGCATCTGACTTTCTGAAAGAAAAGGTCAATGCTATCGTCAAGAATCCAGACACTGTACGGAAACTTCTTCCTGCTGGTCCATACGCTAGACGGCCCATATCTTGCGATGGATACTATGAAACCTTCAACCGAGAAAATGTTTCTTTGGTCTCGTTGAAAGAAACACCATTCAAACAGTGGACATCAACCGGAGTGACGACGGCTGACGGCGTTCACCACGATTTAGATGTCCTAGTCTTCGCCACTGGGTTCGACTTTGCTACTGGCAGTTTCGAGGATCTCTCGATTATAGGCTCACTCGGTCGCACTCTGAACGACCATTGGGCTGACGTGCCATCTTCGTACCTCGGTTTTGCCATGGCTGGGTTTTCGAACTTCTTCGCCCTCAACGGCCCGCTCCATGCCTTCACAAACGCAGTGCCTCAGATTGAAGAGCAAGTCGACCTCGTCACTGATTTAATCTTGAATGCGGAAGCTTCAGAGTCCACAGTGGAAGCGACCCCGGCTGCTGAGCAGTGGTGGACAGAGTTGTGCCATGATTTTGTGAAAGGGAACTCGTTTGACAGGGTTGGTGGATGGCTATTCGGGGATAATATTCCAGGCAAGAAGCGAAACATACTCATGTTCTTGGGTGGATTTAAGAAATATCGAGAACATCTTGCTGGTGTGAGAGAGCAGGGGTTCGAGGGATTCGATTTCAAAACTCGAGTAACAAAGTAAGTAGTATCCTAGGTGATAATGCAAACATTTAGGAGGCGTTTCTGTTGTTTAAGCATGGGAATTAAACTTTTAATGAACTGGATTGATGGAACAAGATTAATCCTAGGTTATGAGGATGCCCTTCCAAGCAAATATCTCATTTTTCATTTTTAACCAAAATTTAGTACCGTCTTATAGGACGCTAGCCAGTTTGATGAAGCTGAGCTAAAAAGGGCCGTGCGTCAAACTCGTGACTTGGTGAGCGCGAAGTGAAGCCGCCCTAAATTTCATCATGTTTCCGAATCGGGTAAGCGCACAAACGTGTCGCCGCTCAAGTTCAGGTGCGATCGCTACTTCTCGCTTCTCCAACCACCACTACCGCGCGTACCTGGACAATATTTAAACGCGTCAGCAATCTTCCTGTAAGCGCCCAGAATGGCAAGAAACTGTATCCGGATCGTGTTTTCTCATCTTGAAGCCGCACAGTCACGAAATCCGCTCTCGTCATGGCTCGTTCTCGCCGTCGCCCTGGCCAGAATGCTCGAAAGAAACGCAAGGAGAAAGACGATGCCGCATTCCAAGCAACTCCATTGCACAAGCTCTCAAAAGACAAGCTGAACAAGGCAACTTGCTCATCAATGGAAAGCCTCTCAATGCCGAGAACAAGAAGAGCAGCTTCTGGTTAGAGATGGCCGCCAAGAAAAAAAAAAGGAGATGAAGAGAACTATCGGTAGTGCTGTGCTATTAGAGCACCAAATGATGAGCCTCATGTCGGAGATCAATGACAGCGAGGCTCGTATTCAAGAAGCTCAGCATGCTCGTATGAACAGGGTCAAGGCCGAGGAGCGCAACGCCATGAACGAAGTCAAAGCCGAGGATCACGATGACACGGACAGAGTCAAGGTCGAAGAAAGCGATGACATGGACGAATACAAGATGGACACGACCATTGGCGACAGCAAATACTTCAAGCCTGAAGAACCTGAGGAAGCGAAGAGTGGGGTCAAGACACCGCTGGTCAATTATGAGAGTAGTGACGACGAGTTTGATCTGCAGGATGTCGGCTCCGATCCAGAGCAACCCCAGGAGATGATGCAAGTCGAGGAATTACCTGCCACGAATTGCAGATGGCATCGCTGTCAAGATTAAGGTCGAGGATACGGATGACTGAACATGCCGCTTTAATGGAGGACCTGCATTGCACAGCGGTCGATCGCACGAATCGCTTGTGTTATGACACTTCTGGGATGATCAGACGACAGACTGCACTTTGAAATGGAGCTCTCAGAAGACATGACGCGGCACTTCTGCCTCAATTAAACAGCCATGGCTTGTAACTAATATACACGACAAAAATCCAACTAGACATCAGCAATTCGAGAATGCAGTTTCCAATCCAAACCCCGTCTCCATTTGGCGTGACACTTACGCCTTATCCGGAACAGCCGCAATCTGCGAAGCATAAATCTTGAACTCCCTCGCATCGGCGCCTTTAGGCACCGTCTCATTTCCAGTGACAATGTACTGTGTGTTGCCACTGCAAACGGTCAGCATCTGCGCCATCTCGTCTTGAACATCATCGAACTTACGCTTTGTACTTGAACTGCACAAACACATTGAAAGCAGTACCACCGATGGCAGACTCCTCGTTCGTGGTAACTTCGCCGGGGATATCAATGCCGAGCGTGGTGCAAGGCTTGAACTCTCCCTGCACATTGGTGCCCTCGCAGCCGTAGGCGCTGAAAGAAGGCGCGCTGTTCGGGCCCGCTTCGGCGGTGACGTTGAAGTCGTAGTAGCATGTTGCGGCGGTGCATTTGTTGGACAGGTTGTGGACGGTCCAGAAGTACTTGTCAGTTGGGGTGGAGGGTGCTGGGATTGCGAGAGCAACGCTGGTGAGCGCGAAAATGGCGGAGACTTTGGAGAACATTTTGGAGTTGTTTGTGGGGGTGTTTAGGCTGTTGAGGAGTGTGAAGTGGTATTGCAATTGTGAAGTCTGTTGGTGGAGCTGTGAGGTGAAGCGTTGGTGTGGTGCTCCAGTTTGGACGATGGCAAGACGCTTCTTATACCAAAGTGTTGCTGTGTGCTCGGGCTATGGCGACGCTCCCAGAATAGCAGCATCTCCCCAACTACATCATAGTGCTCAGGTTGAATAGGAGTCGTCTCCATACCAGCCCCGTATTCACACCAGGTCTGCACGTGCGGCGACGAAGCATTCAATCTCCCCGACGTACCATTCCACAATGCTCCTTTCCCCCACAGGAATCTTGCTTCATTTGTCGACTGCCAAGAGGATAAATGGATTTCAATTATGGTAGTGTTTCGATGGTGCTGCTGTGGTTGGCTCGGCGTTCGTATTGATGCTGTCGTCAGCATGCCCGCGCCACAACCGTCGTTGCATGTCGCGCAGTTATTAAATTCTCCTCTAAGAAAGCAAGGCGAAGATCTATGATGTCACAGGCTTACTGAGCGATTCAGAACAAACGATCACCCGCTGCGCCGCACTTTAATCTAACAATGTTTCGCTTGCTGATCGCACGACGCACTGGGAAGTCCGAGGAGGAAAACAAAGCACGTGGATTTTAGTGAATTTGCGCAGGCGGTCGTGACTTTGCAAGCACAAACTGTTTGCTGTCTAGCTCTTCTGTACCGCACATCTGTTTCACTTCAACTTTTCATTATTACCACATGGTCTATCATGGATCCCATACCTTTTTCGACGTTATATATGCCTCCCCCTAATCTGGAGCTTTCGTGCCCAATCATATAGCATCTTTTGGCTTTAAGAACTAGAATATCTTCCTCTGTCGTCGCATTATATTCCGAATTTCAGAAGCTAGCTCCATGCTACGGATGTTCACCATGGACCACAGTACACATTGTGTGTCAATAAGAACCGTCCAAGTACTCTCACTCCTTGTAATGGCACAATACATCTCGTTCTTGCCTATTTATATTGACCACGACGCGGGTCCATACTCTACACTCGCACTTCCCTCCTTGTATACTGAACTGCGAAATTCAAACAATCACCATGTCTGAAACACAGTCTATCCCACTGAAGAAGGTCAATCTGTCCCATGAGCTCATTCAAAAGGACTTGAATGAAATTTGGGAAGCTCTTCCACCCGAGGAAAACGGCACACCAGCCTATCTTCGCTGCCGAGTCTTGTACGGCACAATGAAAACCTTCCTTCAGAAGGCAGACATGTCCTCCGATCCCGAGAAAGTGTATTTCGAGATCAAGAAGATGGCAAAGACACTGCGCGAGTATCTCCAGGCATTGAGCCCCGAGAAAAGCATTCCCAAGCAGGCAGTCGACGCACTGGACGAGCTCGAGAACACCGTGATGCGGCTGATCGTGCCAGGACGGGAATTCTTCGAGGAGACTGAAGAGGTTGAGCCGGAGTATTATACACCTCTAAAAGCCAAGGTCGCTGCCAAAGTGCAGGAGAAGGTGGTCCCTGAGAGCCAGCTCAACAAAGCACAGGAAGAGCTGGCTCGCGAGAGGGAGAATGTTCAACGGCTCAACGAAGAGAACGACGCCTTGAACAGGGAACTCGAGAGGGTGCAAGTCATTCTCGCGGACTTTATGCTGTCGGCTGAGATTGAGAAACCTGAGGAATCCGAGGAGGAGTGGGAGAGTGATTCGGAGCCGGAGTGGGAGAATGATTCGGAGCCGGAATGGCCGGATTCTGTTTTCCATGCCCTGTAAGGGCGAATCTTGGTCAGATGTTTCGTCTCCTATTTAGATGTGCATAGGACTCTGTATAGAGAAGATTCGAGCAGAGTCATCTCTTGAATTTAAATCAATCAAATATGAAAACAACTCAAATTTCACTATATGAATCTGTGCCTCGCCGTCGTGATTAGCTCCTTTCTTATCGAAGAACGTGACAGATAGAAGTTTCATCGGTGCGTGCATTTTGTGAAGACCGAAACTTTAAACCAGAGAGGAACATGCCTTAATGATCAGTTCCTGAGAATGTCACTTTTCCCATCCCCGCACGATGCGCGCCTACACCACATCAACCCCCTTCGTTAAAATCAACAAGATCAAGACCCACCTTTAGTGCTAACCACACCACACCCCCCTCCTCCTCACTCCCTTTTCCTATTTTTCCTCCTCCCATCCCCAATAACCCCCTCCACCCCCTTCTCCGCCACCGCATAAACCGTCGAACTCGTATGCGTCCCCGGGATCAACGGCATAACACTCGCATCCACGACCCTAAGCCCCTCAATCCCATGCACCCTCAAATCCGGCCCCACAACACCCCCCCTCTCCCTCCTCCCCAACGCCGCCGTCCCGACCGGATGATAAAAGCTCGGGCTCACATTTTTCCTTGCCCACGCGCGCCACTGCTCGTCCGTGCTCACCGCCGCACCAGGCATGATTTCTTGCGGCCCGAGGGTTTGCGCGGACGGGGTGGAGTACAGGCGGCGGTATGTTTTGAGGCCGTGCAGCAGGAGCTCGAGGTCGAGCGGGTTGGTGAGGGTGCGGTATGTGACGTGAGGTTCGGCAAGGGGAGAGGCGGGATTGATGTGTACGGTTCCGCGGGAGAGGGGCTTGAGGAAGGCGAGCATGGAAGCCAAGGAGGAGATTGGGTATTCGAAGGCTGCGTTGTCGCGCGTGGAGTAGAGGGTGGCGAGGGCGGAGAGCTGGTGGGCGTAGCCGGTGAGGATGGTGGGGTGGGTGTTGTTGGGGAGGTAGGTGGAGGGGGATTGGGCGGCGAGGGCGGTGAGGAGGGTGGTGGTGTCGTTGGTGGTCATGGAGAGGGGGAGGAAGGCGCCGCTGTTGCCGCCGCTGAGGGTGAGGGGTCCTGTACGAATATTAGTGGGAATGGTTGTCAGGGCTTGAATGCATTACCCGTTTTGTTCTTTTCGTATTCCTCGCGAGCCTGCTTCATCAGTGTTTGGTTCATAAACATGGTCATTGGATTGGGTTGAACATCCGTTTGCACTGCGCATCTTTAGCATTCACACGTTCACTCTGGACCCTGTTAGACCCACTGTTGTAGAACAAGCTACTCATCGCATGATCTTGGAAATTCTGTCCAACTCCTGGGAGTTCAACTTTGGTGCTAATGTTTGCAGCTGTCAACAAATCCTTCGGTCCGATTCCACTGCGTTGCAGAATGCCAGGAGTATGGATAGTTCCGGCAGCTAGGATAACCTCTTCATCGCTGGTTATTTCAACCACAGCGGAATCGCCCTTTACGGCCTGAATCTTCACGCCTCGCGCTTCATAATCGCGGTCTCCATTGTCAGTCTCGCGCAAAATAATTTCTGTCACTTTGTGTCCCACGAGCAGATGGTAGTTTGAGCGATTCGCAACTGGATCAAAGTGCCCCGTTCTCGCGTACGAACGTGTTTGCGTCTTTGGGTCTTGGGAGCTGGGGAAGAAGAACACGCCATACGCATCACCGCCCGCCGCTTCTCGCTGTGTTGGGATGCCGAGCTCAGTCCAGGCCTTTCTTACAATTTCTGCGATTACGTTGGCTTCTGATTCACACGCGCCGAGTACCAACGGAAAGACTTACTCTCACTCGGCCATTGAAACGGCGGATACACGGCCTGAATTGGCCCGTTCCCGCCATAGGCAGCATCGACGTCAAACGTGTAATCGTACTTTTCCACCTCGCTTGCCGTCGGCGGCGTAAACGTAATGCTCTTCTTGAAATACGGCAACAAGCCATCCCACGTCCAGCCCGCGGCTTTGAACTCCTCTCCAGCAACATCTCCCCAAGCATCGTAATCCGCGGCACTTCCACGATCAAACATTTGTGCATTGATGGCCGAGCATCCCCCGACAATTTTGCCAACCGTGACTGTGAAACTGCGATTGTTGAGTCCTGGCTCAGGCCGCGACAGGATTTGGTACGCATAGCTGGGGTTTGGCACAGTTGTCGCAGGCCTTAGTATATCAGTGCTATTGATGAGATCGCCGTACTCGACTACGAGGACTGAGCGGGAGGGGAAGGCGGCGGTAAGGCGGTCGGCTGCGGTAAGACCAGATGTGCCGCCTCCAGCTATGATGTAGTCGTAGTGGGTTGCAAGGTCAGATACGGATCGTTTGATGTGTGCGCCATGGTAGATGCTGCCTGCGAAGGCTGACGAGGAGAGCAGACCGAGGGAAATCAGGGCACGAAGCCCAGTTGTAAGAAAGTCCATTATTCTCGAGAGCCTTACAAAGCTCGATCTCAGCGTCGGATTTTGCGCTCATTGTACAAAGGAGAGGCGCGGACACGGATTCATATTCGATTCAGAGTGCAATGTGGATGCGTGTCGGTAGTCGCTGTGCGGCCGGAAGGACGCATCAACAAATTGTCTATGGAGACAAGCACTCTTGAACGATCTAGTGGTAGTACAATATTCATATGGATTGGAGAGGAACGGGCAAGATCGACGATGGGGCAGGCTGAAGGCAATCTGAGAGGCTTCGTTTGGCAGAACACGCCGAGGAAATGCCCCGGTCCACGTGGTGTGCATGCTTCATTTGCATCCAGTATTGAACGTAGGCAGCCAATTCTGCTCCATGGCGTGACAAATTCGGCAGGTTGAAGGGAGGAGTTCTGTGGGGTAACAGGGATGCGCAATATTGTATAGTATGGTGCCGAGACTGCCATGTTGGTGCGACTCGGCAGTGCGGGAGAAGGTAAAAGGCAATGCGAAATCTACGCATCCACGCGGTACTTTGTCGTCGTACCTGCAGCAGGGATATGCAGGGTCCAACGAACCGGTGAATGGTCTGTGAAGGCGATATTGGACGTTCATGTCAGCAAGCCAGCCCAACAATTGAACAACGCTCTCAAAAATACTTCCACACTCTTGCCCAGCCACCAAACATGTATCGTAAACTCCTGTAGCCTGCCGATTTAGGAAAATTTGCCATGAGGGGAACATACCAAACAACCCATTCGCCGTTCCCCATCGTCGACACAGATCTATGCAATCGACCTGACATTCTGTCAGCTTGAATACCATCTCAAAGCACCGAAGAAGCACTCTCGGCACTCAAACGATGGCGCGTCTCCAGTCCCTGTGGTTGGCTCCATTCGCAGCCATCGGGGGTCTCAATCCCAACTGCCCTCTCTGCCACCGCGACACAAGATCCGCTAGCCCCACGCATCGAAGCCCAAGTCCTTGTACTTGTCCTACCTCGTCCTTCCGCGCTGCTGCAGGCGTGCTAAGCACATTACTGTAGACCTCAGACATCTCATGCGCGCGAGACGATCATGTGCAAGCGCGACTCCTTTCCCCCCCTCCTCCCCCATCTACCCCTCGCTCGCTCCTTCCCTCCCCCAGGTACGTACCCCGCACCGCACCGCCCCGACCCGTGTGCCGCAGCCCGGGCCACCTCGACCCACGTGACGCTCTGTCCATGTATAATCCTTGCACTAAGCATTGTTCGCAGGCGTTCCAGCGATCGACGCCCAAACGCCCACGCCCACCTGCCAGAAGCGGCAGGTTTGCGTACGAGGGGGAATTCACGTCGGCGGGCACGGTGCGAGCGAGGTCTGGAGCGCTGGAGTCCACGCCTCGCCTCGCCTTTTTGTTTTTGCCGGCGTCTGCGCGGCTGACACGGCGCGGAGCGGGCTGCTGCAGGGGAACCCGTCGAGGAGAGGAGGGGAGGGTATGTTGCGTGAGCCAGCCTCGAGGGAGAGGAAGGGGGGGGACTGGTTTGCGAGTTTGCGAGTTTGCAACCATCGCCGTGCTTCTAGAATACATCCCCCGACTCGCCTGGAATGCGAGCATTGCGCCGGTGGTGGTGCTCTGCAATGCATCTCCGGGACGCATGCCCCGGCAGTGACGCTGCCATTCCAAATCCCCGGCTCCACTCCGACATCCACGCGCGCATGATCATTACTGCACATGCAGATGCACCGACCATCCAAGTTCAATGCCCGCGCCGGAAAATGCATCTTCATTATCATTAGGTACCGCGAAGGGTTCGCTGAATGAGCGTCAAGCCCGGTCAGACCGTGTTCAGCACGACCCTTCCCTGCGCATTCACCACCAAATCCACCTGACTGCCAGAGCCTTCGCTGTTCATGCTCGCACGAATGGATTCCTGCCGAAAGTCCCGTGTCACCGTGATGCTTTGGCGGTGCGCACCCCCAGCCTCGTACGCCTTCGTTCCCCCCGCCGTCAGGTCCTTGCCCTGCGACGACGCGGCCCCGTCCAGCGTCGCCGCGCTGCTCTTGCTTCTTAACTCCAGGGATTTGGCCTTGTGCGACAATTCGTGCGCGTGCTGCGACGACGTCGCTCCGTTGTTCGTGAACCGCGAAGCGAACTGCGGAATGAAGCGTGTAATGAGCGGCTTCAATACTGGCGCCGACCCGCACACAATGGCGAGATTGACTTCGATGCAAGACCAGTAGCCTGACGAGAATCCGTACCACGGATCTTCGGGGTGCAGCGACATGTTGTGGAGCGCTGTCAGCCGGACCACTGACACGATGCAGACACTGGATTGCGTTAGACGCAGCATGCAATAAGTTTTATTTGACGCTTACAGTAGTCCGAGAGTCAGAAGTATGACTAGAGCAATCTTCTGCCGCTTGGGTATTCGCAGGCTCCACACGGCCTTGACAGGCAGGACAGCGACCATCACGTCGGTCGCGATACCAAGACCAGCGTTGGCGTAATAGAGACTTGTACTCGTTAACAAGTGCAGAGACATGATGCCCGCCCTACTTACGCTGCCCTGTCTAAGCATATGGCAGTGCTCTGTTTCTCCAGGTTCCAGAAGGCATCCACGGGAACGCAGGTAAAAATCCCCGTGAGCACCGATTCAATCCCCAATGCCACACATATTCCAAAGATGATGTAGATGGTCATTCTCATCTCCTTGTAGGTGAATATCCTTCTATACTGTAGCAGTATGGATAGCTTCGTGAACGTCAAGCTGGCGCAATAAGTCAAGATGGCCACAAATGCATACTAGAAAGGTCAGCCTCGTCCTGATTCTCGCCTTTCACCACTCACAATCAAAACGTTGCGCATTTGATCCGGTTCCAAGAACACTATATGCTTGCCAGCTCCCCAATGCACTTCTGCAACACGTCGTCAGCACAAGTCTACAATTCGAATGTATATTAAGACTCACGAGTGACCTGGGAAGCTGCCATACCTATCGATAGCACCTAGAAAGAAGCTAGTCAGCAAATGCTGCCTCAATCAAACTTTTCACTTTGCTTCTTGGTACGAGAAGCGAACTGCACCATAGTCAAGGAGGTAAAGGGGCTGACGAACCATCGCAACGCCCATGAAAACATCCTCGATGCCGATATGCCTCACGATCGCTATTCTCGTGATGAACCTCAGAACAACGGATATGAGGGCTAGTGTCGTGAAAAGGTATGAGATGGCAAGCATCGTTGGGCCCCTGTCCTCCTTGGCCATCTGCTCCAACACCTCGGGGGGGATTGGGGGCGGGGGCGTTGCCATGTCTCTTGAGATCGAAGAAAGTATGACACCGAGTCTGGGCTTCTTGGTGTAATCGAATACCCGCAAAGCTTTTGCAGACGTCCAGCCTGCACATTAAGAGTATAAGAGCCGTGGAACATGTTGCAGGGCGTCGCTTGGGTAAGTGCCATGGCGCAATAAGGTTCGCAGGGGTGGCAGGTCGCTCCTGAGGCATGCCTCGCATCATCACAATAACGTCCGTGTGCATGATGCGAGTTCTTCAGGGTATTCCGAAATGACTTTCACTGTAGGGCTGAGGCGACGGTCTGGTCGCGTAGCCGAGTGATAGCCGTTAAAATACTCTGGTGGGTTAGAGAGCTAGTCAGGTACGTACATAAGGTTTGGACTGCTCGCGACATCAAACGGTCTCTTAGCTGACCGCCTAGTAGATCGAAAGTCAAGATTTCGAGCCGTCTGGGTTCTACCCCGCAGTAGTTCGGAGCTGTTACCGCAGTGATCGAGTACTGCTCCGGATGGGAAGATGAAGGTACAACGCCAGTCGCTCAACGATACGCTATACACTCATCTCTTGCGACTTTTTCAAGGATGACAAGCTGAAGAATTACTGCTCGGGACCAGGTTGAAGGAGCTCGCCCATCTCCGTGATACGATAGACAGGGCTTCACTGGAGGCGATGGTTCCCTGATGCACAGCACAATTGAGTAATTGCCGGCTGCACACTCACTGGCCGCCATTCGCATATTGATTTCCAAGGAGTAGCTTACTGCATGCCCGAAGCGCATGGATACGAGCAATGGACCCGGCGGTCATCGACCACTTCTGCACGTGCGTCGTGGTGTAGCAATTTTTGGTACGGAATAGCGAATGCGATATGGCGGCAAAGGAGGTCTGTTGATCACAGGTTCAAGACACCAGAACTCCTTGGAAGTATCATAGTTGTGACCAGACGAGAAGTAGCAGAACGCAGTGCTGGAGCTGCAGCTGGACTCGAGCCAGTTGTAGCAACCGGTTAAAGAGCCCTCGCCGACCAGCCAAGGGGCGTTTGTTATACGAGCACTCTCAAATCTCGACGCATCTGCATCGCTTTTCCGAGCGGCGAGTGATTTACCTGCTGCCCTTTGCCGATTTATTTCTTAAGCTCCAAAACCGAGCTCTCCGACTCCGGTCGTAGTCATTGTACACCAGGATGTGAGGCTCAGAGGTCTGTTGACGAAAGAACGTGATTGTGCATAACCCGCAATCACAGTGTGTCAGGCGTCCCCATATTCGATACCCGAATAAGTGCCCCTGACTCCGAACATGTATGGCTGGCACACGCATGAAGCACGTCTTTCTTCCGAGGACTGCTTTAACTTCGACGCTTTTCCAGAACGACTTTTCGTTGATGGAACGCCCAGCTTTGGTGGCCCACTCATGCAAGGCACGGCCAGAAGAACTTTGCAAGCTAACTATATGGGGGTAGTGAGGTTATGCTGCGGACGATGATGTTGACAGGCATCCGCAACCCTCGAGCTCAAAATTAGCGTCATGTTCCGACTCCCCGTCCCGTAGATTTTCACAGATCCACCAGGGACATGTTGATCTGAAGCTTGTGGAAAGTATGTTCTAACCGAGCCGTAGTTGGGAGGGCCGCCGGGACGCCTCGCTTGGTGGCTGTCGCTTCAGCTGACACGACCCAAAATCCGATCTGGATCCTCCTCTCCTTTTTGTACGGTGCCCTTCATTGTCTGTTCTGTATATGCCTGTAACGAACCACCCACTTTGCTCCGTCTCTTCATGCAGACACGCCTGCCCTGCTCTGTTAAGGTTGTAGCCCAATCACGCGAAGGAACAGATGGGAGGGTGGGTGCGCGACCACCTTCTCGACAAGTTGAAATGCTGTCGAGGTAAGACAGCACACGGAAATACCAGGCAATCGCCCTCGGTGCCGCAATGACTGGCAATGAAGACGGTGGGGGGGGCGTTCTGAGACGAGTCGCGCGGCCGGGACCGCCCCGCCAGCGAACGCGTTCCTGCCTCAGCTGACGTCACTTTTCGTCAAGATCCAGATCGTGTCCCGTCAACGTCCCCAGGGATTTGCTCATACATATTAATTCACATGCGATTCGCGTTCCACGTTTCTTACCAGGAGTCCAACTCTCTCCCAGCATTCAAGTCGCGCTAACGAGCCGTCGTCTTCTTCGTTGCCTTTTGCTGCCCACCATTTGGATTCCGGCCGCTTCAAAGAGGTGATTTGAACGACAACACAGATGGCGCGGCGAAGTGCAAAGGCATGTGCACAGTGTTATAGAGCGGTGACATAGACTCGCCGATCGGTGCCATCTCGGCTCTAGGAATTTTTCAAAATTTGGTATTATTGGAGAACGCCATGAAGTTAGCAGCGCAGCCTTCACTGTACAATTGTACGCTTGCCTTGAAATCACCATATGATCTCAAGGGAGAATCCGTCCGAGAAAAGCCATATCTCATGGTCGAAAAGCTTTGTGCAATTCAATCGCAGGTAAAGTGAGGACAAGAGGTGGGGATGGGGAAAGTGGAGAAAGGAAACAACGCCGAGGAGTCCCAAGATCCTCCTTGGTTAAATGGATAATCAACACCATCCAATGAGTCTTTGCGCACATGGCTCGTCTTGCCGTAAATGGCTACTGTCGAATATGCAGGTACACGAAATCAATCTGGCCCTCGGAGTTTAGCATTCTCCAAATAACACTCCATTCTTAGCAGTGCGACTTCATCTCTAACGAGCGATTCACGTGACTCGGAGAATAGCCGTTGGCGATTGAGATCAAGACTAACCTTGATCAATCACTTTGGATCGCGAGTCAAGACGGTTATTAGGGAGATCTAGATGGCTACCCGGTTTCCAGATATGTGCTTCCAAGACTGTGGACGAGTATATAGGATCGTCGCCGTACGATGATAATTTGTGATCCAGCCGACCAGGTCCAAACATCAAGATGCTGTTCAAGACCCTTATCGCCGCTCTCGTCCTTGTTGGCAGTGCCGTTGCGGCTCCTTCGCAGGGTCTGGAGACCCGACAGTCAACTGGGCTTGATACTGCCATGAAGAAATCTGGGCGGTCGTACATTGGCACATCGCTCACGATTCGCAACGACAATGCCGAACAGAACATCATCAAGGGACCAGATTTTGGCTCTGTTACTCCAGAGAATTCCATGAAGTGGGACGCTACTGAGCCTAATCGCGGCCAATTTAGCTATGGCGGAGGCGATCAGGTTGCCAACTTTGCTACGCAAAATGGCAAGCAGCTCCGATGTCACACTCTTGTTTGGCACAGTCAGTTGCCTGGCTGGGTTAGCCAGATCAACAACAACGCTACGTTGATTCAGGTGAGCTGGCCTTGCAGCATTGAAAGTCAATTGCTGACTTATCTAGGTCATGACCACGCACATCCAGAGCCTTATGAGTCGCTGGAAAGGCAAGTGCACGCACTGGGATGTTGTCAATGAAGCCCTCAATGAGGATGGTACCTACCGAAATAGCGTTTTCTCCCGCGTCATCGGCGACGCCTTCATTCCCATTGCCTTTCGTATTGCTGCTCAGGCCGATCCCGCTGCGAAACTTTACTACAACGACTACAACCTCGAGTATGGCGAGGCTAAGCACAAGGGCGCTCTTCGCATTGTCAAGCTCGTTCAATCATACGGGCTCAAGATCGATGGTGTTGGTCTGCAGGCCCATCTGACGACCGAGTCAACGGGCACGCAGAAAACTCCCACACCCAGCACGGCTGTGCTCACGCAAGTGCTCAAAGACTACACCGATCTGAACGTCGACGTTGCTTACACTGAGCTCGACATTCGAATGAACACCCCGGAGACGAGCGCCAAACTGCAGACTTTGGCCGATTGCTATGCGAGGGTTGCGCAGAGCTGCATGAATACCCCGAGATGTGTCGGCATTACCGTCTGGGTACGTGCCTTCCCCTGACTTTTGAATAGTCGAAACTAACGTCGTGCACAGGGCGTCTCCGACAAGTACTCGTGGGTCCCCGGTACCTTCAGCGGCGAGGGCTCCGCTCTGCTTTGGAACAACAACATGCAGAAGAAGGCCGCTTACACGAGCTTCCTCAACGTAATCTCCGCCGGCGCAGCCAATGCTACGTCCTAGGCATAGACCAGCAATCCACGTGCGAATGCAGTGTACATAGGATCAATGTTCAGCACATTATGCATAACCCTGCTCACTGTGACATGTCATAGTCACTCACGAATAATCCTGAATGTGCTACAAACATCAACCCCCAACCTAGCCAAAATCTCAGACAAGCTCGCTTAGAACCTCTCCCCCATCCACCGTCACACAAACACATCGTACCTCTCTACCGACGTAGCACAAGATGCCACCACCCGCCATCAGCATCACACACACTTCCCCACACCCACCTCCCCGGATCCGGCCCCACGAGGTGCAAAACACCGAAACATGCGCTGTGTACCTGTGTCACTGTACCACTGTATTAGGATATCTTCCCCAGCCGACGTCCCCGGTACCACCACGTCAAACACCCGACCCTTTCGGACCGGTCCCGGCATCGGTCCCGATAGGTTCGGTGTTTGTTTCCGCGCTGTGTGGAACTTCGCCTGGAAGTAGAGGCTGAGAGTGAGAAAAGTAAAGTGGGGCGTGGATCGGGGAGTGGGTGGGACGGACTAGTGTTGTGCGACGGCGATGGGAGGATATATTAGGGGATGTGGCGGGGGAATGCTGTTGTGGTTGAACCTCCATCAGCTTGCATCTTGGAAACTCGAGCAGGTGGTTGGTCGTCGTGCGCGTGTGAAAGGTTGCGCAGGTCACGGGTTGCGTAGCGTAGCGGATGAGTGCAGAACGGGAGCGGGGCACATGACTCGGGGTACTAATCAAGCGTGGCTTCACGCCGTCCTTGTATTCGAAGTTCGTCATGGCATGTACCATCCACCGAGGCTCAGCTCATGCAGGCCCACTCCGCAAAATTCGGCATGGAGCCATTCCAGCCAAATCTCCCTCCAGCAATCGCCTCATGCGAGCTCTCCCTTCCTCATAGACCAAACCACGATCGCGACAGGGTCTTCCCTCCCCCATTTGTCCGAATGATGCGTTGACCCAGTTCGTGATTCGCCGAAATTACTTGGTATTGTTGGTGGAAAGCTAAATCGCCGAAAGGGGGAAAACCGATAATTGCACTGGAGGGATCAACCTTCAACCTCGTGCATCGAGCACTGTAATCGACGAGAGTCGAGAGAAGTTGCTGATAGAGGCAAGTTGGGCACGTGGATAGCTACGAAGTGTGTGGATGTGTCGTGGGAAATGCGGGGGATTGTTGGAAAATCGTCGAAAGCTTTATGTGGGGGGCTGTGTGATGGTGGGGCGATGTAAAACTCAAGGGAGCTTCTATTCTTCGTAGAACCAAGGCAAACGAAGTTTCCCGCTCCATGTTTTTCGCAGATATGTCTCCTTCTCCCGGTCATCTCTTACGTTGTTCTTTGGTCCATCCGGCATCCTATGCTCTTGTGTCGAACCAATCTGAAGGTTCCGTAAGTGTAGCGCAAAACGGTCCCTGGTCGCTGGGGTCGCTCGCATGTATTCAGGCTGTACCTTGACCATCTAGTAAGACTCCTTCACCTCAATCTGTCTTTCTTACATTTCAAACATCCAGAAAATCGGCCCAAAGTTGCTTCATCTCGCTAAAGGTCTGGTCCTGCAAGGTGCCTCGAAATTTGAGCTCGGCTTCCATCACGGACTCGCCTCCACTTTCATCCTCGCTCCCATCAGTATCATTGATGCGATCCGAGGCCTCCATGAGAGAGTTTCCGGCGGCTTCCAATTCTCCGATCCTGTCGCAAGCCGTGTTGAGGGCCTCGATGAGCGTCTGCTCCATGGTCGACTTACGGCCCAGGTGAGCTTTCAGGTTGAGGTTGCGCTGCTCGATCTTTCCCTTGGCGCGGTCTGACTTCCTCAGTTGGAGGATGGTGCGATTAGCTTCACTCAGCCTATGAGAGAGGTCCTGGTTCTCGACGCCGATGTTGCGGATGCGCACGAGTAAGGATTTTCCACTCTCAATAGCATCCTTGAGGACACTGAGCAGACTATTACTGTCAGCGCGCAGATCTTTGTTTGCCTCTTTGCTTGTCTTGAGCTGTCCCGCCATGGCGATGAGCCTGCGCTCTTGTTGAAGGAAGCGACAGCGCCAGGAATCACGGTCAGTGCGAAGGCGGGCGGTGAGCGATCTAGCGACTGTGGGTTGATTTGCTGGTTCAGGTACTTGCTCGCGCTCGAGCTTCTGAATCGTCAGCGGAAAGCACGACAGGGTACGAGGATAGCCGTATACTCCAGAGGTCGGGGCGAGGGGCGAGATAAGCATGGCGACCTGGGGGGAGAAATGCTCGAGAGTCGTCGGACGTGGTTGATCCTCAGGATTATTGGGGACGGTGTGGCTCCGTGCGAGGCCAATTTTCCTAGCCATGATTTTGTGCAGAGTAGATTACGCGGGCCAGAAAGTAACTGTACTGAGTAATGTGGGCCGCCGACTGCGCAGAGACAAAGTGTTGGGGAAGAAAAGATGAAGGACAAAGAGACTTTGCGCACAAAGTGGATCTGAGTTGTGTTGAATTATGAGAGTTGTTGGCGCCTGAGAGGGTAGGCACGCGCGTGCGCGCAGTCACGTGTTTTGCTAGCGTGAGGCAACAAGCGACGTGATGGTTGATGCCTCTCCCAGCGCTATTGACTTGACGATTGAAAACCAAGTGACATGTAACCAGACTAGAACGCTAACTGAATAGAGACGAAGTCAATCTCTTTTGCTCACAAAAGAATGTCATGTAGTCTGATAACTCATTTCCAGGCCAGGCGCCTCCAACACCCAGCGAGGTAGCAATCAGGGATTCCTAAAGAGCAAAAGCGGCAAGCAGACCAGCAGCTCCGCCAACCAGAGCAACACCACCTGTTGGCAGTGCCAGACCCGCCGCGATACCGCTGCTCGAGCTGGATGAGGCACCAGCTGAAGTAGCAGCCGCAACTACCGCTGTCTGGTACAACTCTGTTATCTCACTCGCTTTCAAAGTCAGTGTGGTCGTGGTTGTCGCGGCCGACTGTGTGGCAGCGTTCGCAAGTGTTCCGTTACTCGAGTCGGTACACGTTACATCGGCAGTCGAGAGGGCGCCCTGCCAATTGCAATTTATGTCAAGCGTCCAGGCATCGGGGGTTGGGTCCGTGAGGTGGTACTGGTACGTAGACGGGCCTTGGATGAGAGTGAAGGGTTCGCAGAGGGAGGTGGCATTATCAGCGCGGCGTACACGTGCATTTGCTGTGGCTGAAACTGCTGACGTGATGGTAGAGGGTACTGCCGTGGTACCAGAGGGCGCTGGCGCACATCAGCCAAGATCAATTGCAGCGATGCGCTTGTACTCACTGGCGGCAGATGTTATGTTTAGCCCTGCGGAGCCTGTGCATATGTGTTCATAAGTGGTAGCTGTCGAGTCGGATCCCTTGAGCGTGAGAGTGGAGAGGGGCAGGAGGAAACGGTTGAAGTTCAGGAGAGTGACGTTTGCTTGCGTCGACTGCGCAGCGACAGCCGTCGCAGAGAGGACCAGGGCAACGCTTGCAGAGCGCATTGTGTTGAGCAAATGAGAAGGAAAAAAGAACAACAAAGATAAAGAAATCTATAAGTTAGAGGTAAAATAAACAGCGGAGATAAGAAAGCTTCAAAGATCTGAAGCTCGAGGGTGCCGACGGTTGTGTCCATCTTTATAGCAGGCGTAGACCCCATCGTGAAACAAATGCGCGACCTAGAGGCCTAGGAATAGTCTGCGCACACGCGCGTCAAGAAATGGGGGTTGATTCATGTGGACTCAGATGAATGTCTGTCAGCGCAGGGCCAGAAATAAACGCGGGGGCGCTAGTCCCGATCCGGTCATCCATACGGCGGACGATCATGGCACCGCTGTGCCGCACCCTCGCCACCATTCCTCCCTCATGCAAAGCTGCCCTTTGGTGGACCGCATAACCAGAACTCCAGAAGAGCCTCGACGTCTGCATCATTGCTGTCTGAGACGCCCTTTCCTGACTTCAGCTGACGACGAGCGTGAAACGACGCGCCGGATTCGCTGGAGCGCGTCTGCACGGCTTACTCCACGTTGGACGCGCGTTTCACGCTGGACATACTCGGACTGGGGCCCCGATATTTCGAGAAAGCGGAGACCTGGGCGTTTACACAGCACGTGTATTTTAGAAATCTGCCAAGGCTATCATCAAAGGTACATCTGCATGGACCTTCTGCGTTGATCAATCTGAGCCTTCCGGAAGAGGCAGCCCGCGTCCTCCCAACAGGCTCGGGCTTTTTGTATTTCCCGAAACCGCATGGCGTACGAATGAATACATATCCGCCCGAACTGGAAAGCGTATTCTTTGGGGAAGGTCGGACTTTGCGCTAGGGGAACTCTGCAGTTTGAGCGGCTGAGCTCCGACAAGCGAACGGACTTTGGCATCGACATCCCGCACTAGGTCTTCTATACGGCTCCACAACCAGCTTTCTACTTTCGCATCTCTTTAATATTGCCGTTTAAGAAGCCTCGCGGACTGAATTACCTTAGCAGATTCATCGTCCATTCGTCCCCCGTCTGTGTCGTCACGTAGGACATTACCATACATGCCTCGTCAATGGTTTTGTCGCATTCTTTTAACAGCCATTCAGCGTCATTTGCAAGCGGATGTGCATGCATTTAGTATGTTCCGGCACGATACGAGATTCTCATTTCCTCGTATTCACACCGATTTCCGCAGGCAACAAGACTACTGTACGACGCCGATCGCCTAACAGAACTCTAGCTCTAGCAATGAAAAACATAAGAGTGTAACTTTCTCATAGATCCCCCTAATCCATGCGCTCTCATCACCACCTTCATTCTCGGCTTGACAGTGGCGACTCGATTCTCCTGAGTCACTCTTTACCACGACTCAACTGAACCTTGCATTCATTTGTCATTAGTTTGACATCTGTAGTCGTCAATATGTCTCCAAATGTCTTGACTGTGCTTTTATCCATCGCGTTGTCATCTTTCATAGTCCAGACCTCTGCTGTGGCAATAGACCTGAAGCCTCTTCACGACCCTTCCGATTTGATCTCGAAGCAAGCGTCTAAACGCGATGGGCTTGAGCCACTGAGACTCGTGCCAGTCGAAGATCTGGAAGTGCTCACTCACGGCCGCTCCTCCAAACGTGACACTTCCAGTAACGACGTATTCAACCCCAAAAGCCAAAATTCGTTTTACTGGGGTGCTTATGGTAAGTGTTTCAAAACAATACAAATCTATCACGCTAATCTATGCAGCTGGTAATGCGATATACATGGCAAACTTCACACTCATGAACCCCGATGAGGACGAATTCATTTTGCCTATCGAGGACTTCGCCAAGAGGCTCAAGGCAATACAATGCGGAAGCACGACGACATCAATGACAATCGAGTTTGTCGACCGATCGTCTTTTGACTATGCGAAGACTGCTTGGGATTGGGTCAACAAAGAGGAGGATAACAAGTTCACACTCGTCACCAAACCGGATCAATGCTACGAGGGCGATGATCGCTCCCCATACCTCGTGCATGACATAACATTCGACAGCTCCAATCTTTTAGCCAAACTCAATGCGAAAGAAAGGTCATGGGGCGAGATCGCACACAGTTTTCGACTCCAGCTGTCCCATGAATTAGTCGACCCGACTACGGTAAATCTAACGCATCCTCACCTTATACCCCGCGCTTCCAAAACCATGGACATTAGCCACTCGTTCGATCAAAACCTATTCCATTTCACCAAGGACGAAACAAACGGCATGGATCTCACCGCAGACGCGCAAATCAACACCGCAGGACAGATTATTGCGGATCTTGATGTCGAGTACAAGTGGTTCATTCCAACGGACATTCAGATAAACATACATCCGGCTGGCGTTCACGCGGATTTTTTACTTTCTGCAAAGGCAGATGGTCAGCTCGGCAACGGCATCGACTGGACGCTGAAGCCAAATATTGAGATCCCAGTCGCTGCACTCAACATCAAAGGGATTCTTGAGATTGGCCCTTTCGTGACACTGGGCGTCCATGTTGGCTCCACTGCTCTTCAAGGCTCGGCTTCCTTCTCCGCTGGTGCTCGCGCTACTATCGACGATTCCGCTCGCGTAGACGTGAAGCTGCGGCACCCAGAGTCGAACAGCATCTCTGGCTGGACTCCTCAGTTCGAAAAGATCGATCCTGCGTTCAGTGCCTCTATCGGTGGTAACCTACGCGCCTGGGCTGAGCTTGGCATTCAGCTCAAAGCAGAGGTTTTGGGGCGCTGGGGATACCAGGCCAGTCTCGACGCTCAGTTGCCCTACTTTGAGGCCGCGTTCGCCGCCAAAGCAGACTCTGGCGGGGTTTGCGATACCGAAAAAGTGCTCGGTATTGACTTTGATGCTGATGTTGGCATCAATGTCAATTTGAATGCAGGCGAGATCGATAAAGCTCCATCATTTCAGAAGGATCTTTTCTCGACTGAATGGCCTCTATACAGCACGTGTATCGCCTTTGGGGGAAATGCAGCCCAGGCCTCAACATCAGCACATGTGGCTATGGCCACAGTCACGAGCGACTTGCCGCTTCCAACAGATCCGGCGGCCTTTCAGTCCTTTATTGCTACGTCGTCGTGGGCCGTTCCGACCAACCACACGATGACAACAGTGCCCAGAAGCGGGAGTACCGCTTCATCTCTGATATAGTGGGCCTCGTTGTGGAAGTGTAGTTGTTACGCCCTGCTTGGCCGTCGCATTTCGTTTATCGGAAACTTGCTGAACTGTAATGAGATTGACCAATGATGGGCGGGAATGTACATTGTCCCCATGTTTTCTTCTTCCTTCCGAGCTCTCGATTCTACTTGTTGCATCGCCGAAGCCTGTGTATGAGCCCATAGTTCTTCTATGAGTACTCATTCCAAATATTTTCGCCCTGTCCATGAATTGGTGGACGCCTTCAGTAGGCGTTTCGAGACGACCTACGAGTGATTATTACAGTCTTCATATAGCAGTCGTAGCTTTGGCATATGGTACCAATTTCAAAGTTCTCTCTCCCTTTTGCTTCCAATGCAGCATCATTCACATCCTCTCTCCTTTGCCATTATTGGCGGCGGCATCGGTGGCCTCAGCACAGCCCTCTCCCTACGCCGTGCCGGCCACCAAACCACAATCTACGAACGCGCACATTACGCCGGCGAAGTAGGCGCCGCTATTTCCTGTGCAGCAAATGGATTGAAATACCTTCAAGAATGGGGCGTGGACCTGTCGATTGGCAGACCCGTCACTCTGAAGCGCTTGATCGCGCGCGATTGGCATACGGGAGAAATTGTAAACGAAGTTGGCTTCGAGGACTACGAGCAGAAGTGGGGAGCCCCTTACTTATCATTCCAAAGACAAGACATGCACAGTATGCTCCTGCACGCCGCGACGGATCCAGAAGGAGATGGCACTCCCGCAACGCTCTTCACCGACCACAAATGTACCGACGTAGACCTCGACACAGGCCACATCACTTTCTCCAACAACACCACCGCCAACCACGACATCGTCATCGGCGCCGACGGCGTCGGCTCCACACTCCGCACCCTAATCGGCATCGCCCCCCACAAACGCCTCTCCACCTCCACCTGCCTCCACACCAACGTCCCCCTCTCCACCCTCCGCACCCACGCCCTCCACACCTCCTCCGCCGCCACCGCCGCCGACGCAATCCAATTCTGGGGCGGCACAGGCATAAACAAGATCGTCCTCGGCCCGTGCCGCGGCGGCGAGACGCTGTCGTATTACTGCTTCTTCCCGCGCGCACTGCTCGCCGCATCCTCAGATCCGTCGTCGTCGAACCACGTGCAAAAACACAGCGTCGAGGAGCTGTTGGCGCCGTATCCGGATCTGGATCCGCAGCTGCGGGACCAGCTGCGCGTGTCGGAGGATGTTAGTGCGTGGAGGCTGTGGGTGCATGATAAGTACGCGTACTGGACCAAGGGTGTGGTGGCGTTGATGGGGGATGCAGCGCATCCGATGATGCCGGATCAGAGTCAGGGGGCGTGTCAGGCGATTGAGGACGCCGCGGCGTTGGGGATTGTGTTTGGGGGGGAGATGTTTGGGGGGGATGTAAGGCGGGCGTGGGAGTTGTATGAGGGGTTGAGGATGGGGAGGGCGGGGAGGGTGCAGGATGCTGCGCTTAGAGGTATGTTTATTTCTGGTTTGGTGGGGATTTTGGTGTTGAGGCATAGAGACAGGTGTAGGATGAGCGATGGATGTGACTGACGCGTTACTTGTAGCACAAGAAAACATCAGTGAGCGCGTCGGCTTTACGGATACTACGACGAACCAGATGTACCGCGTGGCAGGTGAAGAAGAGAAACTCACCATCCAGGAACTTAATGCGTACGATATGCGCCGAGATGCTCGGGCGAAGATTGAGAGTATGGATTCGTTGAAACGCTAAGTTGGGTCAACAAGGCCTGAGAAAGCACTGAGGAAATTTCGCGATAACTTCTCAGACGTTTTAAACTCATGACATTGCCTCCAACTAGTGAATGATTCCTATTCTTTTCGGAAATTCCTAGATAAAATATCCTTCGCATTTCTTCCATTAAATATATTCAAGGAACGACCTCTCTTTATTACTACTATATCCTATCTCTGAGAAACATTCATTTAATTCTACCTCTTACTCTCTTTATCCCGTTGAAATTTCTCACCCGTCTCGTGTAAATTTAGCAACTAGTACCCTGACTTTACTCATTCTCGATACTGCGAGTAATTGTATGAAGTCGTACCTGCCGTATCTACCGCCCTGAGTGGCGAGTATGTTCTATGGAAAGAGCACACAAGGGCTGGGAACAACGACAATGGTGCTTTCAGCTTGTGAAACTAGAAAGTGGTTCTAGCGTGGGCTTCGAGGCGCACATACCTCAGCGAAAGATGGTAGGGGCACCTGGAAATGTGGACGTTGTCTGATCAATTCGTAATACTCGCCTTTTTTCATTCAACTCTCGATTATCCGAATACCCTTGCATTTATTTTAGAAGAATGTCTTCCGTCATCATTGCTATTGCTTCCGCACAGAACTGGCTGACTCGCCCTGTCTCCTGGCTCGTGGATTGGTATTTGTCTGAGCTTGGTCTGGTGAGTCGTACAGCTCTCGATTGCCCTACACCCTTTAAAATTGTCAAAGTTGCCCGGGCGTCGACCTGGTTGGCGCTCGGTGCACCACAGAGTATGTAAACGGCCTCCGCCGCCGCAGACAGCTGATCGCAAGCTGCTCGTCAAGCTTGCATTGCGTCCTCTCCGCAAGCTTTGGATGATCGTTCATTTTATAAAATCTTTTGTCCAATGGATTGATCGGTTTTATACAATACGCTCATGGGCGTGTCGAACAATTCGCCTGCGCCAAGTCGAGGAAAGCCTATTGAAGCATTGGCATCAAAAGCGAATTGAAGCATTTGCCAATTCATATACCGCCAGCCTAGGTCCTCACGAAACATTCGGTCTTGACACCTACACAACGCTAGAGCGCTTCGTCATGCGGAACCATGAGCTAAAGGCAAGGGCCATTATGGGGAAGAAGAACGGAAAACGCGCAATAGTGGTTGCCGATTCTCGGGTGGAGACGTATGATTGCGTCTCAGAATCAGAAGCGTTCTGGATCCAAGGCCATGAATACACTCTTTCAGATCTAATCATGGACGACGCTATCGCGGCGCGTTATTGCAATACAGCCGTTGCCGTCTTCCGCCTCTCACCTTGTGATTGCCATCTTTTTCACTGTCCGGTCCAGGGAATGGTGGATGAGTTTCGAAGCTTGCACTCAAACGGCAAGCATAGTCAGCATCTCGTCAGAAGTGCTTTCGTTACAATCAAAACATTAGAATTTCTTCACATGCTCTTTATCGTCATCGATGCAACGGATGAGCCTAGTGTGCAGTAAGCGCTCAGATTCGCATGTTTTCTCAGACTAACCTCCCCAAGTATCCACGACCAGTGGCAAAAGCGCGGCGCCTTGGTAACAAAAGGCGAAGAGCTCGGCCTCTCCAAATCTACGGGCTTGACCATCATCGTCGCTTTTCAACCTGGGCGGATTCAGTTCGATGATGATTTGAGAGCGAGCAGTCAGAATCGCCGCCAGACTGTGGTGGAGCTGGGCCAGAGCCTAGGGAAGTTATCAAGTGAAGTTGCCATCTTCTCGAACGACGTGAAGATAAATAAAATCCGGAGGGACATTGCGCGCTCTTCCTTGCAGTTGAGTCCAGAGGCGCTGCGTTGGATTGAGAGTGGAGGTGGCTAAACCACAGAGTTGCGCTTCTGGACGCTTCGAAGGAACGTCAACTTGTCTTCAGGTGCTGCGTCATATCCAAGCCGTGTCAAAGATGCAGGTATTTTGCTCCTATCGAATCTTGCAAACCAACTGGACCGTACCGCAAATTGCGGTGTCGCACTCTCACTTAACGCGCAAGGCCGAATCTGCCTCAAGCTGCTGCGATCGTTAGTTCCTCCATCCGCCCAGTCCAACAGGGTGCGAAACACTAATCCGTCACAATTCCGAATGTTTTGACAGCACGTTCCAAGATTATGATGAAGATAGTGGCAGAATGGGGCATCAGTGGGCAAGGCACACATTCTCCAACTCAAACTAAGAGCAGGCTTCGTTGTTGTAGCCGCCGGGATGGGTTCATTTCTGAGCACTAGTCGCAGGATTGGTCAGTTCTACGTATCCAGACGGTTTTCGGTTGTACGTTGTACGCTACGCTGTACGTTGTACGGTGGGATGTCTCCGTGAAAGTCTCCGTAAGCTTGGCGACCGGACGTTCAATTAACCAGACGACATCGGAATGGTGAAATCCCAAACGAGCACTGGCGCGCGACTTGCATACGTAGGGCCGAAACCAAGAACAAGCGACGGCAGAGAGAACGGGTGGCTTGGGAGCTGTGGCGGTGTGAAGATGTCGAGTCAGCTGCGTCGTCAATCAAAAATCCCTACGACAAACAAATATGGCACCTGTGGGTGTGCTGGGCGGGGCGTTTGGTGTCGCATCGGCCGCTCGAAAAACGTGCCAAGAGTCTATAGTCTGGGGGGCTCCGCTCCGCCTTCACCGACCGTCTTACAAGGTACAGCTGTCCCCGTTAGTCTGGTGGTATATTACGTCAGGACTGATTAACTATGGCACCATGTGAGGCCCCCCATGAGGCTGAATTGGCGGTCGGGGGCTCAAATCAAGCTTTACGCACCTCGCGAAGATGCACAGCCGGGGCAGTCACGGTTTGAGGCTTTGGCGAAGCGATCCTACCGCCATGTTTAAACGTGTACCACCTGTCCCACCCCGAGCCGCAGTGGCCTGGGAGGCTGAAGCTTGGTCTTGCTGGCATTCCGTGTGGGTGCTGAGCGCTGTCGAACGGCTGAATGGTGGAGGCTTCGCTTGTACTTTGTACTGTAATTAGGAGAGAGGTTGGATTAACGTGTGCACGTCAAGACTCGACGATGCGAACAGGATTGAGGGGACTGTGCGCAATAGCGCAGTGAGGAGCCCTGTATGCACTTCTCCAGACTTTCTGATGAGAACAGCAATACGCATAGGCTGTCAGCCAGCTGGTCCTAGTCTCGGCGGTGTAGTCGCGTCGGAGCCATGGTCTGATCGGGCACGTATGGTGTCCAATTCCGGCAAGATCGGCCGTTGATATCAGCATGTCCTCCCACGCGGGTGTGAAGATGGTCTTAACTGTCTTCGCTGTGCCGCAGCAATCGGAGGAATGATGCGTTTGACCACAGCGGCGGGAGCGGCTGTCATGCAGGCGCTGCGGACTTGAGGCCCCGAGACGATAGTTCCAGCGGCCAACGCTCCCGAGACAAGGATGCCATCTAGTCGACCCCGCGATGACTGCGACCGTGGTCAGAAGGGTACAGCCCAGAAACGCCCGGCGCTGTGGTCTCAAGGTAGCCACGTGTGGGTCCGTGGACGCACGCCTGCCCGCCCTGTCTCAACGCCCGATCCTCCGAGTATGACAGCGGAGAAGCAACAGGAATAAGGTCAAAGTCATCGAAATTGGCGCTGGGGGGAAGATGGGCAGGCACGCAGGACGGGGAGATGGGATGGGACGTGAGTTGTGGTGGAGGCAGCAACCCACCCAGTCAATTGCCAAGGCGGAAAACGGGTCTAGTCCCCATTCGGACGGCTCACCGCCGATGGCAGCTTCCCTTATCCCCCAACTCAAATCAACCGTAAACAACCCTCTCGCCTCGATCAACCCCCGTCCACCACATGCACCCCGTGTCACGCGCCCTACCGCGACACGCGATCGTCCCTTCACCACCGCCGCTGTACGGCCGCGAACCCTGGGAGAACAACGCGGCCAAGCTCGCGGCCGCGTGGGTTCGCCGCGACGCTCTCTGTCAGCACGGCCGTAAACAGGCGGCCATCCAAAAGGTACGCTTCATACGGCATTACGCCTATTCATGTACGTGCGTACGGTCCAGTACGGCCAGCTGGAGCTGGACGGACAGCATGCAAGGCACGACGCAATCCGCCCCAAGCGCCTCCCGGGCCATCGCCTAGTTCCCTACCAGCTGTGCACTGCACTGCACTATAGCCGTTGCGTGCTCTCCGACGGCTTTGCATCGGCGCCCCCAGTGCAAGTATGCCTGGCGCCGCTGCTCGAGCTCTCTACCAGCCACTCCTGGCGGAATTGTGGATGTAACCATTGCAAAGGAAGCCTGAGGCTGATCGTCCTTTTTCACATCCTGCATACGCTCGTTGCTCCATTCGACTTCTGCGCTACTGTCGAGCTCTACGCCTAGTTGTAGTCGCGACGCGTCTGGATGACCTCATGCGCAGCGGCTGCTCATTCGGACTTGTCGGAAGTGGCCAGCGGACGCGACGCTGCTGCGCAATTCACCCTCGACGAGTTGCGAGGACTCGCGGACAAGTTTCCTTGCCCCGGTGGCGGATGAAGAAGCATTTTGTGTGTGGGAGCCGTGAACGCGGACCCAGCGTCGGCTGCCACGGCTTGGCCAGGCCAGAGTGGTGATTTCCATGCCGCCAATCGTCCGGCGGTGCTGGCCCGAGTGCAAGCATCGCGGGTCACCCATGCGATGCGATGCGATGCGAAACTCAGCTACGGTACACGGCGTCGAGCCTTGCGCCCACACATCGGAGCTGTGGCTTTGCTCAGAGCTATGGCGCAGAGATTACGGCAGGGCACGGGCGTCAGAAGTCTATCCGTCAACAAAGGTACCTAGGCGGTTTTCCCGTCAGACTAGGTCCGTCCCTTGGGGCAGGGGAAGGGCCTTTCTTGTCATTTCACTGCAGCTGATGACACTCTACACTTCGCTATCTGCCGCGGGGCGTAAATGCTGGCTGTTGGATCTTAGCCCGAAACAGTGGGTTTGGCAACGGGGGCTTGCCTAAGCCTGGCGCTTCGACAAGTCACGTGTTTCCAAGCCTGCTTCGATCTCGCGCGAGAGCCATTCGCCGGTTGCCCGATCCAGTGTAGTCTCAGGGCTCTTCAACATACAAATGCCATTGAAGCATCGCATGAGACGCCTCATCCCGCCTTTTCACCCGCAACAGTTCCGACAGCCAACCATACCTAATCCTTCTAGACATCCTCACGCACGAGAGGAGCGAGCACAATGGCGGCACGGTTCGAAGGTCGTAGCGAGACGCCCACAATCACCCGACGCCGACATGTACTGGCATGCGCAAGATGTAGAGCACGGAGAGTCAAGTGTGACCGCGCCCAACCTACTTGCTCCAACTGCGTCAAGGCTGGTGCACTCTGCCAGCCTGCTCAGCAACAACTGGCACCTTCCAGTACTTCGATACCATCTCGAGGTGGGAAGAGAGATCCCACGGACAAACTTCGCCTTTCAAAGCTGGAAGAGGAGGTGGCTCGTCTTTCCAAGGAAGTCGACAGCAAGTCACCATCAAGAGAGCCTTCGCTCCCCCCCTCTCCTGTGGAAACGGGATACGCATGGACAAAAGAGAATGTGGGAAAGATTGCCACCGCAACGGAAACAAGATACTTTGGCCCATATTCTTGGGCTACGTTCCCTGATGAGGTTCGTTTCAATCCATATTCATGACGAGCCTGCAGCTGAATCTTCTGCAGCTAGCCGAATACCAAACAGCTTTGGCCAACAACAAAACTCCGACGTTTGCTTCAACGCCCGGAAGCTCTGCAACAAGAAGTACCGTTGAAGACAATGGCCCCCTACTAAGCGATCAGCTTCATGAATTGCTCCTCAATCTTTTCAGCCATCGAGTTGACCCGCTAATTCGAATATTGCACTGGCCATCTTTTCTTGCAAGGGCAAAGTGCTTCCGCCGAAGACGAGCTGCTCAAATACCTACAGATGACGCGCGCTATCCCTACTTCGCAGAAGCAGCGTACGATGCATCACAGCAATACCTCGAGTCTAGCTATCCGGAAATGCTAGATTCGACATTCATGGCACTCCTATATTCAGTCTACTATGCGGCTCTTGTTTCCGTCATAGACAGCCCCAGTCCACCAGACCTAGGACCACACATCAATGTGTTCAGCCTCATAACTACTTTCAAGAGAGAAGTGACGAACCGGGTGTTGCCCATGAACGATGCCGTCGCTCGAAACCAATCTCTCGAAGTGCTCCAAGCAGCAGTATTATATCTCGTAAGCTGACTGCTCTGCAAATAAACTGTTTCCATTATTGACCCGGGCACAGTCTGTAGAGCCTGATTCCTTCGACATCGAACATCTGTGGCTACAGTTGGGCGCCACGACACGTATTGCTCAAGGTCTGGGTGTCCATCATGACGGTGCTCATTTCGGTCTCAGACCCATCGAAATTGAGACTCGAAGACGGGTATGGGCCCAGATATGCATTCTCGATGTTCGATTTGCCGAGCAGCTAGGCCGCGAACCGACAATCTCCACGCAGTCATACGACACTGCCCTGCCGTTAAGCATTTCCGATCGCGACTTGAGCGAGATTGACGAGCAAGACGCCAGAGTCAGACAGGGAAAGGAGTCCAAGTTCAAAAGCTACCATGAGATAGAGCAAAGCCTAGAACGCCAGTCGCCATTCTCGACCATGACTATTCCACTTGTCACAACAGAAGCCGCACGACTAATAGCACATTTTTCCATAGGCCGCTTCCAAGCGCGCGACTCGATATTTCACTTCCAGTTTGGCTCACCGCAGCTTCACCGAAGTAGGAGTTTGGGATCGCGGTCTGACAGGGCGCACTGGATCAGTCGACTCGAGTATCGGTTCCAGGGTGTTTATGGACACGGCGAGCTCGATTCGGCCAATCCAATACAGCACCTGGTATCTGAGATAATGGATCTCGTTATACTCAAAGCGAAGTTTGTAAACAAAATGCTCGAGTGGAGAGAAGGCGCCGACAAGTTAGGCATCTCGAGAATGAACGACGAGAGAGACGAGTGAGTTTTGAACAACGGCTGTAGTCACGAAGCTGACCTGTCAGGATGTTCCGCGACGCAATCATATTCTCGGTGCGGTGTCTCACTCTCATCCACAACTATACGAGCTCGCCATTCAGCTGGTACACGAAGCGCCTTCGAGACGTTTACACATCTTCGTTCTTGGCCCTCTGCCTGGCCTCACAACAGATCACAGATCACGAACTCACAAACTCTGCCTTTTCTGCTTTGACTCAGCTCTATCCCGGAGACGAATCAGGGGTTTTCACAGAGCACGGTCTCGCGGGGAGCACGCTGGGCAGGCTTTTACAGAAAGCGAGAATGACAAGACACTTGCGCATTGGACAAACGATCCACAGCGGGTTTTCCACGACAATGGCTGAACACGCCACAGCAACAATGCCGACAAGCGGCGACGCCATGACGGCATTTCAACCGACTGGTAATCTTTTTGAAGATTTCGAGTCCATTATACAAGAGCCCTTGTGGTCTGCTGGACTATCTGGAGTCGACAATCCCTTTGGCAACTGGGTATGATACTTCCGCACTTTAGTCTCATTCTCGGCACATTTTCTCTTCTCATTCAAGTGTTGTCACTTCGTACTCGTATACGAGTCTAGATCTTTGGAACTCCCCTCTGGGACGATTGCCGCTGTGCCTACTGTCGAGATTTCTCACATTGATCCCATGGATCTGTTGTTCATTCTCTGCCCTCCTCTGTTTCTACATATGACTCGTTCAATCTCTGAGCCTTCACTACAAATTGAGTTGTCGGGCCGTACCTAAATTAACGACAGCCAGGCCGCACCGATGCAGCAATTGCATTCGGAGCCACGCCCACCACGTCCCCGATCTCAGCCGTACGAGACACCGCGAATCTTCGAGACCGTCGACAGAGCACCTCGAACCTTCATGGACACCCCTACACTTGATCCAGTTCCTACGACCAAATTTGATTGTGGGAGAGGGCCAGCAAATACACAAGTCTTGGGACTTCAGTCGGTTTCGAACGCCCCTATCCCTGAGATTAATACAAGTACGGCGACAGACTCAATCGAAGACGAGATGGTATTGGATGTAGATGCCACAGAAGGTTCCTATCTGCTGCCACCTTCGAATCGTACACGCGACCGCTCCGTCTCGCAACCGCAACCGATGCAAGCCAGGAGCCGGAGGAGAAAGCACACAGACATGGAGACAGTCTCGTCGTGCAGCAGTCCCTCGATGCGAATTCGGCCACATTCTTGCTACGGCATGGACTACCTGGTCGGCTCTCCGCACGCCTTCGCGGTGGACGACCTGCCGTCGCCCCTGAGCCCGCTGCCCATGCGAGCGGCGATGAAGGGCTAACGCTGACTGTGCCTCTGGGCCGATGTATCATGTTGTGTTGGATCTGCGTAGGGGAGGAACAGATGAGTATCGATGTGCATGCTCGGAGTCACCGGGTCGTACAGTCCCGGCTCTACGGCCAAGCGTGGTCACGGCGACTATGCACGCGAGGGCCTTGTAATCAGGGGTAGAAGGATATGTGGTTCGTCTCGAAAGCAAGTTACCAAGTGCAAAGCTTTCAGCTGGCCCATGGCCATTGGCGTCATTCCGTACGATAGGAACGTGTACACAGTCGCCCAAGAAGGTGGTCATAAGACAAGGCACATTGCGCCTCCACATGCACACATGGCCCGTCTACAATCACTCGAATTCAGCCTCACGTCTGGCAATGCCTGCTTGAATTCCCATTGGCTATGCGCACCCCAGCCGCATCAACGGCGCACTCTAACCACTCGCGCGAAACCCATAACAAGCCATCACCGCGGCCAATTCTCACCGAAGCACGGTCGCCACCAACTGTCCGGCACCAGAAACGAAACCACGCCTTCCCCCTCCTTTGAACCCCTAGTCTCGCAGCTGAGGAGCCGTGGTGAAGCGATTTGCAGTGCAGGCGGGGGGGCCAGGGCGGAGGCGGGCGAACGTTGGCAGGTTTGTTGCTTACGTGGCTCCTGCTAGCGTCGTCTACGCCGTTACGCCCGGCTTTAGTGTCGTCTCGCGTCGACTCAAGAGCTGCGGCCGCCACCCTCGCCTGCTGAGAAGTGAGCAATGAGAAATGAGAAATTGAGGGTTCCGCGGCCTGACGAGAACATCATGTCTGGTTTTGCCCTGGTTCCGCCGTGCCTGCAATGAGCGGCGTTAACATGTCAGGAGATATCCGGATTAGAAATGAATGTACGGAGCACTGAAGCCGGGGGGGCGCAGGTGCACATGCAGGGCTGATGTGTGTACATCGATGGAAGAGGAAATTCGCCCTCGAACATGGTTCCCGTAGGGCTCGACCACGACGACGGATGCCTCGACCCGGCACTTTCCCGTCTCCTCTCCAGCACGTCGGCCGCCGGCAGGCGAGGCGAGAGGCTTCTGGAAGGCAAAATTTCGGGCGGGTTTCGCGGGGGCGGCTCGCTGGACAAGTTTCCACGGGCGCGGAAGCGAGGGCATCGGGTTGGAACAACGCTGATCGTCTGCAGCCCGTGGGTTGGAACTGTCGTGGCCGCGGCGAATGGCGTCGCAATCTCATGCCCGGGCGGCTAACGGGCAACATGCAGATGACAAATGCGTGATTCAGCGGGTTGGGGTCCGAGTCTGGGCATCGGACTGCTCTGGATTCTGGAAGGGACCTCCGGAAGTGCGAGTGGTTGGAGCCGGAGCCGAATCTCCTCGTCGCGGAGAAGTGAACTCCAGCGCCTTTCGTCCTATCTCCCTCCCTTTGGGCATCGCCGTAACAGGCCTGTATTTGGTGCTGTGATCTGGAGAGCGGAGCTGATCGCCGCGAACGAGTGGCGTCTGATGTGCGTCCGGTGGGTTGGCGGCCAGGGCGGCGATACAAGGTTGGTGGCTGCCCATAATGGGTCGTTGCTGGATACTGACGAGAGATGGCAGCTCGCGGGCCGCACCATAACGGGACGCGCCCGACGCCCTGTCTTCACCCCAAGGCATTCTCGCTGTGAGCATGCATTCTGCTTGGCACCTGAAATGGTCAAGACGGCGATGGAGCACAGGCCGCGCTGGATTTGATATCAGTTCATGCTCGAGCACCGAGTGTCTGGTGGTCGGGACACCACGCCGCAACGATACAGACGGCAGGCAAGGCCCGAACCGCTAGATTCCGAACACTGCTGGGAGCCGAAGGGCTTTGATAATAATAGACGATTTAACAAATGCACTGATGAACATGCAGAAACTATCGCACAACGCTTGTAGAGTTGACCAGACTATGCACACACAGTAGGCCTCTTTTTCTTTCTGATCAAAATATTTTCTGTCACTAAATTTTGATTAATCTGTTTCTCCTGCTTATAAGAGTCAATGTCTTCCGCGTCCTCGTCTCTCCTTCGGTTTTATTTCAGTGAAGCGACGTTCCACAAGTATCATCTCCATGGCCAGGTTTCGTCACGTGCACCTTTATATGCCCAAATGCCCGTTTCTCTAAGCATGGAAATACCCTGCTTGAAGGTTGACGTGATTGATTTACTCGCCACCCGCATGTCATGGAACACCAGCGCTGGGCACTCACCTCGGAAGTCCGACCGCGTTCAACACAACGAGGGTAACAAATTCAATCTCTCTAAGTCATATTTAATTCCCACGTTTCCTGTTGCCTACAATATCCCGGATTGTCTGCTACGTTTGCCATGTCCTCCAACATCCTCAACCCAAACTGGTCTCTGTTCCTTGGCCCAACGGCCCAAGATCCCCACACTTACAGATAGATATGAACCACATTCCCGAATCCCGACCCATATTCTCGTATCCGTACGGGCCATTCCCGCCGACACCTGCGGGCCTGAACATCCGTGAACTATCTTTTCCCCAAACGACCCTCTTCCGCCAGATTGCCCTCTCTTTGTTAACACCGTGACTGTGGAACAGGTCCCGCTACACCAGTTCTACGAGAACGTAAAAGCATTAGCTCGTGTCTCTCGTCATGGCGGTCCCAATCTGCTAAATTAAGTAAGAGCCCGGTAGACGATAAAGAAGATGGAGGGATCATCGGACTGTTCTCAAGGAACCAAATCCACCATCCCATGGTCGTCCATGCCTACTTCCGCGCTGAGCTCGTCTTTGGCAGCATCAGTCCCGCATCCACGTCCTACGAGCTATGGTAGATACTTCGCAAGATTCAAATGACGAGCATCACGTGTCACGAGACTCTGCTACCAGTGCTCGACGCAGCACTCAAGCTCGGCACAGGAGAAGACGACAAGACATCCCCCCTCCGCCTCGTCCTCGATCCCCACAAAATCTTCGTGCTCAGCGACGACAACACAAAAGACTCGGTCAACAACCACCCCACCATGCACTCCCACGTCCGCCTAGACTTCTCGTACCCAGAACGCCCCCGCAAGATCCTCGGCGGCAACAACCTAGCCTACCTCTTCCAGTTCTCCGGCACCTCCAGCCTCCCAAAAACCATGATGACGACGTACAAAGCCGGCCTGCACTCCGGCCTCCAAGGCCTAATAACCTCCGTGCAAGCCTCGCGCCACGCACACCTCCTTCCCCCCCCCCCCCCCCCCCCCCCCCCCCCCCCTTCTCCCCCCCCCCCCCCCCCCCCCCCCCCCCCCTGCATCGTCAGCGTAACCCCCATGTCCCACTCCTACCCACCCCCCCGCCCTCCTCTTCGCAGCGGCAACGCAGCTCGCGGAGGCGTTGCCGTAGGGAAAGGAGAATCCGATTCCGTCGGGGTATGGGGTGAGCGAGGCGCCGGCTACGCAGGGGCATCTTTTGGCTTGTAAAGCGCTCCGCCGGGGTGTGTTGTGTATTTGTTGGCGGGTGTAGAGGCGTGAGTTGTAGATGCGGAGACGGGGGGTGATGTGGGTGCGGGGGTGGTGACGATGGGGTGTTACAGGGATGCGGGAGCTATGGCGGGGATGTTTGGTGGGGGAGGAGGGCGGAGATATCTGGGGAAGGGGAGTAGTTGAAGGGCGGGGGATTTAGTGGTGAGGGATGAGTGGGATTGGAGTTTTTTTTGAGATCGGTTGAAGAAGATGATCAAGGTCAAGGGGTTGCAGGTTGCGGCGACGGAGGTGGAAGATTGCTTGTTGGGGCATCTGGAGGGGTTTGTTGGGGGTGCGTTTAGGGATGCGTGTGTGGCGGGTGTGAATAAAGGGAGGGAGGATGGGAGGTTGTTTGTTAGGGCGTGGGTGGTGCTTACCGAAGGTGGGAAGGGATTGGGCGTCGAGGTGGTTGCGAGGAAGTTGGATGAGTGGGTGCGGCAGAGATTGAGTAGGCACAAATGGTTGACGGGAGGGATTGAGACTGGATGCTATTCCAAGGACGCCGAGTGGGAAGATGTTGAGGAGGGAGATGCGTGACAGGTATCATGCTCGGGTCAACGGCGAGCATGGTGCAAAGTTCTGATCGGGGATGGCACTGGTCGGGAGACATCTGGCAACAGAGTCGGAGCCATGAACAGTGACATTTCACGATTGGTTCTAATCAGCGTTGATGAGGACATCGTCGATGGAATTATTGTGCCACCACATTGTATCATCGTCGCTTCTTGGCATTCTCACAACAGCGGAATCCATATCAATGCACACAATAGAGACAGTCCTACAATTGAGGATTAAGAGAGCATCTACCTAAGAACCCTTCTCCCTCTCCCCTCTCAATTTACCTACCTGTCCCATCCTGCAGCTCTTCATACCACTAGCTTAGCGGCTCGTACAACTCCGCCATCATCAACAAGTCTTCCCGGTCTCAGACCATCGGACCGGTGGTTTAGCTCCTGTGACGCCTCTTCTCCAGCGTCGGCGTTGCGTGCCGATGCTTTGGGCTCGCGGGCAAGCATCGCCATGCGATGCCAGTGCGTGCCAAGTATGACAGTGATGGGGTAGGATTAGTCTGCACCCCGTCTTAAGTTAATCTGGATAGCTCGGCCTGGGAGGGTATAGGATAGTTAGTCGGTAAGAAGGAGAACGATTGGGAGTTGCTCCCTCAGCAGCCCTCAGATAAGATTGAGGCGGGGTATGTGGGAGTCCTTTGGTGTGGGTGGATGCCGGGTTTCGCTGGTCTCATTCGGTGGGTCTCTGATTTTGATTACTCGTGGCTGGACTGCTGGGTCGTATCTTTAATTGCCTCGTGGCCGCGTTCGGGTATAGTTCCCCGGCAGTGACATCTGCTCGTACTCAATTCATCACCAAATGGCTGCACGACCAGCAGCAAGGACAAAGGCCAGCTGGCAACCAACTTGCCTCCTTTGGTCTCATGCACTAATCGTGACGCGTCTTCCCGCCATTGCAGTAACTATTAAATCACATGCAGCCTCGTGGGATTCTAGGTGCCGTCCTGCATGTCGCATATGTGCCCTGGAACGAAAACGGTTTGCTACAGTAGTAGCTTCTGCTTCGAAATTTGGAGGAGCGCGCGCGGATGAAGTATCCCCCGCATTTTCAGCATACAGACGCGCGTTTGATCTGCAAGCCCGCAGCACAAGCTGTAGGCATCCGTCCCAAATATCAACACCCTTCTTTTGAAAAGGGCACAAACGTTAGAGATCTCAGTTGGACCATACCATGAGCACGTTGAAAAGTTGGAACAAAGATCAATGTCAAAGATGGGGGTGCGAAGCTCGCACGATGCGGGGAAGAGGAGCGAAACGTGATATAGAGTGGGGGTAATACGAACCGAGGAAGACGCAAGAGATGCATTAGCGGCGTGGGGTGAAAGAACCGGAAGCTCTTCAAGAGAATGGTTCCACTATTGCAAGCGTGCCTTGCCAATGGCTATCGTAAATGTGGCGACAGATTTGACCAAGCCGGCTTGAGCGGCTCGTATTGTCATTGGCCGATGCAGTTTCTAGACACCTGCCGGGAAAGGTGTCGCTCTCTCTTGGAGTCTGGTAGGCACCAGCCTAAAAGCCTGGATTGGATCAGGAACCGTTCATGCCGGCATATTGTCACGACGAATGGCCACTTCAGCTTGCGCAGGGTCGACTATGCAAGGTTAGGTAAGCAAAAAGCGCCAACTGAAGGAACCCTTGAACTTCAAGCAACTCGTCTTTACGTCGTGAGAGCCGAGCGAGCGAGAACGAGCTTGATGACTCTTACGAGTAAATTGGGCGGGCGCGGTGGAATGGGCGCTAGCCTTGAACGACGAAGGATCTCGGCGACTACAGCAGCTGTATCAACAAATTGAGATGGCTCGCAGTAATGAACGAGGTGATTGTGCCACCAGGCTAAAGCACGAGTGGAACGCATGGTGGCGAGGATGGATATAGGACAGCGTCGTGTCAAGCCCGCAGCCTAAGGTCTGTTAGACGGTTTGCCTCGTGCTGCAACTAAGGAGACGCCCACCAGCTGTCAAACTTACCGTCGGCGGCGCCAGGCCATGCATTGGCCGCTGAAAGTGGAAATGCGGAGCGAAAATGCGAGCGGTGCGGCACAGCCGGTTTGAAGACGCGATCGGTGTGAAGAATCTTCACTCGACGATGGGCACTATGAAGGCGTTGCAGACTGGAAAGGAGCCTTTTCATCCATGTGCAAACAGCCTTAACCAGCCCAGCAGATGCATATATATCGCGGTACAATCCGATTGGCCACGTTTTCTTGCCTTGACCTGCCACGACAGTGAGTGTTGCATAGACGCACTGCATCTCCTCCTGCAGGAGGAAAATGAGATGCCGCTTCCCCATCTTAGCGATGTGCTGTCATTCGTGCGGGGCTCATCCTGGTTCCAGGTGCATACTGAATGTCGTCTCGGAAGGCTGGCAAAAGACAGGTGGTCAGACTCGAGCTGTCTCCACATCAGCTTGTCCAGTGCTGGAAAAGACTGACCGGTGCTGGCCGAGATGAATTTCCCTGACAAGCCGCAGCAGTGGTGCAGCCTTTGAATGCCGCCTGCATTTGGCCGCCTATCGAGTTTCGCGTGGTAAATCGGCACAGATTTGAGCAATGTGGTCAAAGAAAGAAAGCAGACGCAGGGGTCCAAAAGCGCTGTTGATTCAAACGTCGAGCATCCCGAACCGCCGCAAGATTTTACCGCTGGCGCGCGTTGAACAACCCGTAGCTCGCCCTGACCGAGCTCGGGACTTTGCAGATCCACTGCCGAGGAGGCCAAGATGCCCCCTGCCGTATGAAACGGGTACAAATCCTCCTGCAAAAATGCAAACATCTGATCCAAGTCCATGATGCAATATCCCCGCTCAAAGATGACCATTTTGCCAAAAACAAATCAAAACGAGGAGTTGAGAGACAGGCGCGTGACGCATCCAGACGGTGTATGAGAGCAGAAACGCCATGCACAGAGTCGAAATGCTAAAATATACCTGCGGGACGATGCAAAGAGAAGGAAACGAAAATGGGCGCGGATCAGGCTCAACAAAAGCAGTTGCATGATGATCCATCGCCTCCAGCTGTGCTATTCGACAAGGTAAACATGTGTGAATAGTGAGTTCGCATGTTCTAGTTGTGATGTGTGTATCCATGTTTCGGGCCGTCTCGGTTCGAAAACGGCTATAGCTGAGCCTGCGGTTGATTGAAGGTTTCATTCGATGGAGTCCCCGAAAGAACCGCTTCTTTGGAGGCTGGCGACGCCGTCATTCGACCCCGGTTCGAATGCGTGCCGTCTTGGGACGTGCCTTCGACTTGTGGATCGGGTGATATGGCATGGTTGAAGATGTTGTACAGCGGGTGGTTCTCGGAGACGACTGCCTTGCCGCCTGCCATGCTGATCCACTTGGTGTCAGTGTTGTCGCGGGGAATACTGCGTATATATATGCGGGAGTCCGGCGATGGGGTTGACAAAACTGTGGGTGGTGTTTCCACGCTTCCTTTGTCTGTCTCTGTGGACAAACGAATATCGCCACGATCGCTGTCCACGAGGTGCGTTCTCCTTACAGACGTATCGAACTCGACGCCTGGCGACGGATCAGGCCATGGTGCTTGGACAATGTGATGCTCGTCTGGGACAATAACAGGGCACTCGTGTTCATTGAACCAGGCCTCGAGGCGTTTAGTTTCATTCCTGCGAAAGTCGGACAGCCACAGGACGAGGTCTTCGGATGGGCCCATTCCTGTGGTTGAGCCAGTCTTCCGATACGGATACTTGTATTTGCTCATGTCCGGGTAGGGTTCAAAGTAGAGCTTCCCGCACTTGTGGCAGCTGTGTGTTTTGGTGGCGTTTGAGTCGACCTGGTGATTCTCTTGATGCGTGACGGGGTCCATAGTTGAGTAATGAGCCGCACGGGACAGCTGGACCAGCCCCGAGGACGACATGCTTATAATGGAGTCGGGGGGAGATCCGGTGGTGGCCAGGGGACGCACGTCATTGCGACCCAGGTCGAAAGTGACATTGCGCTGGTTCCTCTGAGGGGAGATCGGGTTCTTGTGCATGGATAGTGCATCGCGTGCAGGCTGCGGCGCGGGCGGGTGCTCTGCTGGCTCGGATGCGAGAGAGGACGTGCCCGGGGGCCAGATGCAGTAGGTTGCAGGCGATGGGGCGCTCTCTGCGTTGTCTCGATGGAGAGCTGGGGCAGTGCTTTTGCCTGAATGCATCGATTGCCGCAAGTGGGTCGCAGAGGCCATCATGGACGCAGGAACTGGGGACGGAGCGGGTGAGGGCGGTGAAGCAGGGTGGTTACGTGGACCACGGGTCGATGGCGGCGGCTGCGTCGTGGGGTACAGATCGAGCGAGTCTGGCGCGTACTCTCGTGACAGTCGAGCCCGCTTGGTGGACCGCTCACATTCTGGTGGAGTGTGGGCGAAGGGGACGTGCTGCACAGGACTCGGCAGACGACGTAGGGGGGGCAGGGCGTGAGGGTGAGCGGTCGCGTGACTGGTCGACAGGGCGGCGATGGGCGGCAACTGGAGAGGGTCGGGCAGAGAGTGGTGAGAGTGTGCAGCGAGCGGGTATCTGGGAGCCTGGGGGTGACGGTTGATCGGGGTCCAGGACGTGGTGGGGTTGTTAAGCGGAGGGGACGGGGTCAGACTAGGGTCGGGTGGAAGAGCGGCACGGGAGCCAGGCCCAGGTGCAGGTGCATTCGAGGGGTCTGCGGCGCGCTTCACGCCCGTCGTCGTCGAGTGCGACGAGGCCAGCGGGGGGAGAGTCCGGGGAGTGGAGGAGGTGGTCGACGTGGTGGTGGTGATGGTGGTGGTAGCCGTCGCGGGAGGGGCAGTGAGCGTCGTGGTCGTCGACGTGGTGGTGCTGGCATGTCGAGGCAGGAGCTGCTGCGGCGGCGGCGGCGAGGGCGAATCGACGACGTGGGCGCGGCAAGGCGAGCTGGAGTCCATGACTTCGCGGCAGCCTGGGAGCGGAGGGCGAGGCCGGAGAGAAGATATGGAGGGATGTCGGGGCAGCCCATCTCCATGGCCCCCTCGTCGCCCTCGAGACTGCGCAGCGGCATGGACTGGAGAGACGAAGCGGGCCGTGGCACACGAGTGCTAGCAATGAAGGGGCGCGCGGGGGGGGCTGTGATTTGCCATGGCGGCATCGTGCTGCAGGCTGCGCAGTGACATGCAAGGCATCTCGGGGAGGCGGCCAGCAAGATGCCATCGGTGTGCTTTGTTTTGCGGCCCAGGGCTAGCGACCACCCATTGGCCGCGCATCGTCCGGGGCGCCTTGGGGGGGGGGGAGCACTGGGGAGGCCAGGCGTGCGTTGGGCACACGGCGCCGCGACGCCGTGACCTCGCGGTATCCGGGCCGGCCACGCCATGCCCTTTGGGGACGCCCCGCGGCGACGACGACGACGATGAGAGGAGGATGCCAGCGTATACTGCGTCTGTTACTGTTAATAACTGCTGGTGCTGCTGTACTGCTGGTGCTGCTGTTGCCGCTGCCGCTGCCGCCGCTGGGCAGGAGAGGGCAATCGCCAGTTTGCGCCTTCCTTTGACGAGGACGAGGACGCGCCGGTGCGGAAGGCACGCGGTCGACGTCGCCCGCAACTTCCTCCACAGTCCACAATCGACCCGTCCGTCCCACACCTTCCGTCCTCGTCCCTCCGCCACTCTCCACTCTCCTTTCTCCTCTGTGCCCTCTACCCTCTCCCCTCCCACTCCCCCTCCCCCTCCCCTTCAATTTCACATCCACAGCACTCCCACGGCCACCCGCGCTTGGCATCCACGCTGTGCCACTGTCTTGGTTCATGGGAAGAAACAGAGTTTCGCCGGCCCGCCGTCGTCCTCGGTCCCTGCCGCCCCATGGGCCCAACGGCGCCCACGTCACCTTGGCATATCGAGGGTGCGAGACGTCGGCGTCGCTGCTTCCGTCCGGCCACGGCTTCATGCCTGCCTGCGAAGACGAGACGGTACGGCTATGCACCGCCCTCGGCTTGCCGACATGGACGCGGTTGGCTGCGAGCTCGGCTCTGGCTCGTCTGCTCACCGATCGCGGCCACTGCTGCTCACGGCGGCCACCGTTCCTCTCTCGACGATTCCACCACCCGAGGCCCCTCTTCCACCAGCTTGGTCCCTGCTTGCTCCAGGATTCGTGTGAGTGGGGGGCCGCCTCCTTTCTCACATCGGTTAAGAGCTGTCACCGTGTGCCATGTTGCCCTCCATGACCTCTTTCGGCCTACTCGCCTGCCGCCACTCGCTCCTGCAATGCCTCCGGCTCAATTTAGTCGCTCCTATGCCTTGTACCCGACCATCCTGATCCGCCGAGCTCTCAAAGGAAGCTCCTTCGTGTGAATGTTGACTTACACAAACGACGGCCCTCTCGACGGCTATTGTCGCTCTCACACCCCACACCCCACTCATCTGGCCCGGTCGGCAACTCACAAACGGCCCGAGTAAAACGGGCTTTGCTCGCTACCAACCCTTCTTGACACAGGAGCAAGGCCCCTCCACATTTCACAATCTCGGTACCCTTGCGCGCAAGAGAGTGCAAATCTTGCTCAAAAAGACTAATCGCTGATTGCTAAATGTAGGGACGGTCACGCTTTTGCTTTTGCTTCAAAGCCAACGCAAACCCCTCTATCACTGAATATGGTCCCTGGCGGTCGATCATCACCAATATGCCAAGGTGATCAATCCAGGCATTTCGCATGGTGACCGCGCCCACCCACTCGGGGCACTTTTCCACCAATAGGATTGCTATCACAACGCCGAAGTCCATATTGCGGTACCCATACTCTTTGGCAGCACCCTAACTTTCAGATATATGTTGGTGCATGCTGCCCCTCGCTTACGTTGCCTGCTCTTGTACCCTGCAGATATCAGAAAATTGCTTTTCCTCTGAAACCTGCACCCCAGAGCCCGAGAGGCCAAAACAGCCTCCAACTGCAGCTTCGCAAAAGTTTTCGTTTCCAGGACCGCCGTGCTGCATCCGAGGGCCACAAACCACTGGCCTAGGCACACACCAAGCCAGTTTAGAACGTCGCCATCCTCGATGGGGTATCCAACATGATGATCGTTCTGGCCGTCGTGTCCGCCCGCCATGGGCATTTTCCAACCAGAAAGGAGCGTCTTGCAATTATTTAAAGCCAAGGATTTGTTTCTTCCGTGTTTCGTCGCACTTCGTCGCGCTCAGTCCGTTCCCCGACTCATGTGTTGGAGGTGGGCCCGATATAGCATACGCTATGCCGCAAGGGGCAAAGCGCACGGGTATCGTCCGCGCGGGCTCGGCTCGCTTCGATCAAGGACTGTGCATCCTCCGCCGTTGGACATTTCCCGCAACCACGTTGCTCTGCTGGACCCCGTCAGCCTTGCAGCTAACCACTCAATAGCGAGCTGCCCTCCGTTTCCATCGGACTTTTCTGCGACGAACATGCCGTTCCTGCACCTTCTCCGCTGTCCGATCCCGCGTTTCATCCCTCCGGTTTGTCACACTCGCCTTGTAGATATATTAATGCGCTTGACGAACCGTCCGGGGTGCTCGAAGCCCGTGGCAAAGTTTGCGGACCTCGAGCTAAAGCCCGGGCATCGTATCGTCAACAGAACATTCTGCAAGCCTCCTGCAGTCCCTTTTTGAACCCCGATACTTGAGTAAATTTCTACACATGCTTTCTATTTCACCGCAGTGGCGGCACCTTTGAGTTGTCGCTGGCGCGCGACTCTGACCCACATCGATACGAATTCAGCGACGCGAGAGATTGCTTCTTTTCACCTTGTTTACGCCACACATGATCCCCCGAGCACCAAGAGCCACCACATTGCACTTCCACGCGCACTCTATTCTTTCGCCTTCGCCCGTTGACGCAGTGCAACTGCTATATCGAGACAAGAACTTGCGATTGACCGTCGCACCCCTCTCAGTCGCAACTTGCCACTGGCGCGACGATGCTGCATCCCACGGCACAAGAGATCGCACACCAGGTGGCACACGCCAACGATGATAGGCGGCCTATATTCATCGCTGCAAACGTTGTGTTCTTGGTTTTGGCCTTTGTGGCTGTGGGCCTGAGGTTTTTCGCGCGGCGCAAGTCCAAGACACCTCTTGGCTGGGACGATTGGTTGATCTGTCTTGCTGCAGCGCTATTGACGGGACATGTCACGTGCCTTTTGTGGTGCGTGCGCCTTGGAATGGGAAGGCATACAATATATATTACCGATGTCAAAGGCTTCCTCATTGTGAGTGCGTGTCGACCCTTTTCATTTGCAGATACCAATTTGGATAACAGACTTCGTTGTTTGCGGAAACTTTTTATAATCTGAGCATACCGGCCACCAAGCTCTCCATTCTCGCCTTATACAGACGCATATTTTCCAGAGCCACAGGATGGTTCACGGCGACGCTAAACTGCACCGCCCTTTTTGTCATCTTGTACACGATCCCCCAGTGTTTTACCTACGTCTTTCGATGCGTGCCTGTCGAAAGTCTCTGGACCGAATATGGCCCGGGAACAAAGGTTACCTGTGTCAATTTTCAAGCAATAATGGTCTCATTCGGCATCATCAACATCATCACCGATTGGTTCATTCTACTCCTCCCCCTGCCCGTTCTCCTTGGATTGAAACTCGAGAGGAGAGCTAAATGGTCGATATGCGTACTATTCCTCCTCGGAGGCCTGGTCTGTATAGTCAGCATCATCAGACTACTATACGCCAGAAAGCCAGACTCAATCGATCCGAGCTGGGACTCCATTCCCATCGCGGCGATCTCTACCATTGAAGGATCCTTCGGCATCCTTGCGGCTTGTCTACCGACGTGGCGGCCGCTTTTTAGATTCTTACGTCATGGCCTGACGTCGTTCCTCAATCCAGGAAGCAAACCGGAGTCGAAACCTGGAACCGAATCAGATCTACAGCGCGCTCCCAGCTCCTTTTCCAGGCCAAGGCGATGGAGCACGCGGCTCCAAAACATGGGTCGTTCACAAGTAACAGGCGGGCTTGTCTACAAGACCAAAGATCTCGACATGGACACAAGAAATCTTCCCGAGAGAAGTGAGACTAGCATGTCTGAGTCTTCGGTGGCGAAGATACTGGTTATCCCAGCGCCAGACTCAGAAGTCGAACTCGGCAATTCGAAATCCATGCCCGACTTTTCCAACATAAACCCCAACCGGCGCGAGTCGTCGCATCACCAGACTAAGCCAGAGCTGATAGACTTTGGAGTTCTTTCACCAAACTATCATGTCACTGCGGAAGCGGATCGTTGGGAAGGACTCATAAAGCAACAAGGGGTGCGAACGGAACCAAGACGCTTTGGGGATGTTGCGTACGGGGGCGGGGGCTGGGCTCCTGCTCAAGGGAGCAAGAAGGAAGAGACGGGTGGAGGGATCTTGGTCACAAAGACCGTCACGAGTGTGTCGAATGAGAGTGGATAACGAATTTTGGTTTACAAGTGCGATGAATTGATTCCCTTTAATCCGTAGACGTTGAGTACTTGCAGTATGTACCACGAAATATACCCTATGATGATAGATGATAGATGATTGAAAGACTTGGTTTTATGAGTTCCCATCAGTACGCCACTGCTAGTCTTCGGCCAACTATCCGACCGAACCCTACACAGCTCCCCATCCATTCAAACATCTTGATGAGATCATCCTCGGGTAAGGCCACGGTGAGGTAATTCTCCCCGCGGCAAGACAGGTGCAGGGGTCCTGGAAGCGGTCTCATGCTCCCCACGTTACAGTTTGCGATGGATGGCCGACAGTAGCGTAGAGATGATGTGTAGCTGGCACAATATATCACGCTAACAGAGGGCGTGGTTGACTCTAGGCGCTGTATTTCCCGTTCATCGTACCCGTTGATCTCCATTGAACTTCGACTCCACTTGCTGGATGATCGCTCCAAAATCCCATGTGGTCATCGAGGTGCGGAGTCATATCAGGCCTTGCCAGTGCTGTGGCAACGTCTCCCCAAGCACAGCAAGCGATAGCGTCCAAATCTCATTCAGCGGAGTGTGGATCCAGTGGTCATTCCTGTACTTGTCATCGTCGATAAGAGCGACCTGGTCGCGATTAATACATCTATAGGAGCAGTGCTCGGAAACAAAGCACCTTGCGTCAATCAGGGCTGTGGATGCACGCAAATGCCGGCTCTTCTGCTGGGTCAACATCCCTTTTCCATGGCTACCTCTTCTGGCTTCGCCCATCGCCAGAGCCTTGAGCTGAGAGTACTCGTGGTCAGCACGCAGTCGTACTTGACAAGATTTTGCGATTGCCTGCGGAGGGCGAAGTGAGAGGTCCCTCAGAGCCTTCCCAGCTCGTTCAAGTCGATCTTTGTCAGATTGTCCGGTCCATCACGAAGCCGCAAGAACAGAAGCGGAAAGAATAAGACTGCCAATCGATGTTGTTCGCTTCTATCGATAGTACCCATGGGGCTCATTAATACGAGCCTCGGCTGGCCCTGCGACGGGAAATGCCTTGGTCACGTGGTTGACCTCGCCTTCGGTGAGTATTCGGGCTGATTCGAACACGGACATGGCCAATGATTCGTTCGGGTATTTCGAATTAGTGAGTAAATATATGTCTATCCTTAATGTGTCGAGATGGATGGTGTGTGGAGCGCAAGCCGGTTCGCTCCTGCATCGTCCTTTCGTCGCGCTAAGGTCGGAAAAGGCTTAGATCGATGATGGGGAGTTGTTGGGCGGTGACCGCCTCAGCCGGATCTCCCCAGTTCACACTGTCGACAAGCACTTATTACCACGTGTTATCGCATCGCCACCCCTCCGAGCGCAATGCACTGCCTTTTTGTTGTTTACGAGGCTCGGCAAAGCGACAGTGGTAGTTCTTATGTCACCACGTGCACCCACCTTGTTGTACGTTATGTATTAGCTTTACGCTGCACTGGAATGTCATCAATGGTATGAGTCAATTGCTTCGGAGAGTCTCATTAGCTGCATTTTTCATGTGTCAGTCATACTCTTCACAAGGTGTGTGTGATAATCACACGGATTTCTTTTCCGAAGTTGGCTCATGACGCTCCTATTTTAACTCCCGACTCCTTCTTAAACTGATCGCTTTGCCGATTGTGCAATGCGTTTTCATTGAGAGCATCTATTACGCCAACACAATTGGTCAGAAGAGAACAATACGCTGATGGAGAGGTATCGGGAAAAGAGGTTGAATGATCGCAGTGTGTCGAGTCGAGTTGGAGGCAATGAGGATCTGGTGAGCTCCTAATGAATTGCTCAATGTCCCCTAACACTTGCTTTTGGCGACGGCGCAGCATTGACAGATGCATTCTGCACGTGTCCATGCTGCCCTCGCCCGTCTACCTGGTTCTCCTAACAAAAGTCGTCTGAGCATCCCCGCCAATATCCCGGTGCAATGACTCGGCGGGCGTCTCCTCCGAGCTTCTCCGCCCGACCTGCTTTCCCCCTTCGAAAACCATGGCCGTGGAGCTGGCATCGGATTTCGGCTCCGCAAGAAAGCTGATGTTCAGTTTCAACGATTTGCGCAACTTGATGTGATTGGCCCTTGACAATGCATAATCGGCCCGCGCCAGTGCGTCATCCGATGGCACCTCGCATCGAGCACCACAGCCAAGCAATCTAGATGAAGAGCTAGAAAAATCAGGTGTTGTCAACGATAACTAACGGCCCTGGAGCTGGCCTCCCCGCGTATGAGCGTCTGGGCACAGAGCCGCTCGGAAGCCGCAACCTTCTCCGCATGAAGATCGATCTGGGCCTGCTTGGCCTCGGGCGGGACTCCAACATCGGCGCTCCGGAAGCGGAGAAGCGTGCCTCAACACCACGCGGATGTGGTGATGTGAACGTTGGCGCCAGGAGACGACAAGAGGCCATGCCCTCGGTGTGAGCGATGCTAAGGGCTACTAAGCGCCGGCTCTTGAAGTCGGCGCCGTGAATTTGGCCGTTGAGGAAGTCACCAAGCACTGTCGGAGGCTCGAAGCCTTACGAGAGTGTCTCTCGGGCGCGCATCAAGCGAAAAGGCGTCTGCTTGTTGCGACCCGACCCGATCCGATGTAGGGCGCATGCGATTTCAGGAAAATTGAGGGTGTTGACTTTCGACGGCAACGTGCAAAAATGCGGTACCTCGAGGTCTGGAGAGAAACACAGTATACTCGTTTGGTTCGCACAGTGGGGTTGTCGTTATCGGGGTGCGCCAGAACCGGTTGCCAGTGCGGACTTTACTCGACCAGGCCCATGCCCCATCCTCGTCAAAGCAACTCTGCGGAGCCAGTTCCCACAGAATACCCACAATCCATCATTCTCCAGACTCCTAGACATGTATTGGTAGCACAACGAACTGGAATAGTCCGACTTCTCCCGATCACACGAGCACAAGATGCTAGGGAAATGCCTCACCTTCTTTCCCCGGCCGAGCGAATTGCCTTACCTGCCTGTTCCCGCCGCCTTGGGTGCTCTTGGGTGGCGTCTTGGGGTTCGTGGCTTGCTCCACCAACACTACAATGGGCCGTTTCCTAGTCGGAATGCAATATCACTTGGCACTGGGATAACGAGGACCGACTGTCCCAGGTCACTGGATTGACATATAAAATAGAGTGCCCCAGTGTGGAGATTGCCTCTACCCCAGATCATCTCCCGGTCGTTGGGACTTAGCAGCTTTTCTCCGCGTTTTCCTTCCCCAGAGCCAGTTTCAGGCCTATCCGAGTTCAACTTGTCTGTGCATCTCTCTCATAACGACAACATGGCATCTGAGAAGAAGGATGACGGTGTGCTCAGAATCGAGAGTCATGTTGACCAAGATCTTGAGAAACCCGTGGTGGTGGCCGAGAAGCAAGATTACTCGGGAGCTCACGAGGTAGGCGCCCTTGCCCACCTGGCTCCTTGATACGTGTCGCTAATTTTGGTCAAGAAAACTGATCCTCGCGAAATCGCTCTCGTGAAAAAGCTTGACCGATGGATCATGCCTATGCTCTGGAGCATGTATTGGCTGAACTACCTCGACCGCAATGCCATTGCTCTTGCACGCATAGACGACCTGGAAGAGGACCTCGGCCTCGACGGAGCGCAGTATCAGACGTGCGTGTCCATCTTGTTCGTGGGTTACCTGCTCGGCCAGATTCCGTCCAACATGTTCTTGACGCGAACACGGCCCAGTCGATACATGGGCACCGCAATGATGCTTTGGGCCGTCGTCAGTGCCCTGACGGCTGTTTCCAAGGACTTTACGGGCTTGCTGCTCACCCGCTTCTTCTTGGGTGTGACAGAAGCTCCCTACTACCCCGGTGCAGTCTACCTCCTGTCCATCTTCTACACGAGAAAAGAAGTAGCGACTCGCATTGCCATTTTATACACGGGAAATATCCTCGCCACAGCCTTTGCTGGGCTCATCGCAGCAGGCATCTTCCACGGCATGAGCGACGTGGGTGGTCTCTCGGGTTGGCGCTGGCTCTTCATCCTCCAGGGCGCCGTCACCTTTGTAATTGCCGTCGTTGGCTTCTTTCTCCTCCCTGACTTTCCACACGATACCAAGTGGCTCACGCCCGAGGAGCGCACGCTCGCGCATGAGCGCATGGAACTCGACACGGTGCAGAACGAGGGCGAAACATCGACGTGGAAGGGCTTCCAGCAGGCAGCCAAGGACCCGATGGTACGTAGACGCCGACCGGGGCAGTATGTAGAAGAGGTAGCTAACAAGTCCAGGTCTGGATCTTCGCGGGCATGGCGCACATGCATCTTGCAGCCAACGGCTTCAAGAACTTTTTCCCGACGGTGGTGCAGACACTCGGCTTCAATGAGACGATCACACTCGTCCTCACGTGCCCGCCGTACCTGATCGCCGGTGCCGTTACCATTGCCGTATCGTGGTCATCGGGCAAGTTTAACGAGCGAACGTGGCACATCACCATCTCCAAGGCAGTCGCCACGATTGGTTTCGTCGCAGCTTGCCTCACCATGGACCTCGCTGGCCGCTATGTTTCCATGGTCATCTTCACCATTGGCACATACGGCGTCAACTCTCTCATCCTGGGATGGTGCGGGTCGACTTGCGGCCAGACCAAGGAGAAGAAGGCCGTCGCCATCGGCATCGTCACCACCATCATGAACGCATCCTTTATTTGGTAAGATACCCTCTGCGCTGAATTGATGATGGCTCTAACGCGTTTTCGCAGGACGCCGTATCTCTGGCCCAAGACAGACGGGCCTCGCTATGCCATCGCGCTGGGCGCCTCGGCAGGTTTCTCGATAGCGACGGCGGCGCTAGCATGGCTAGCCAAGTTCATCATGATTCGGAGGAATAGGAAGCTCAGGGAGAGCGACAACGAGACGAGCGTCTTCTACGTCTACTAGAGCGGGGCTCGTTTGGATACATGTCGAGGGATGTCTGGGGGAAGGTGTGCTGCGAAAGAAATGCAACGACGTTAGAATTCGCCCCCAGTTGGTAGCAATGTTATATGTTCAAGTTTCATCATATCTAGGGCGTGCCGTGGAGTTGGTGTTGTGCGATATTAATAGCAATGACGTATCCGCCGGACACGCCCCGACACGCCCCCGCATCGTGCCTGCAGGAAGGGCGCGACTCTTACACCCCCCTTCGAGAAAGCCGTTGAATTGCCACGATGCCGCCCAACCAAGGCCTCGTCCATGCCAAAGAGTACGATTGGCGCGATTCCAACGTCGAGCTGGTGAATTCTGAGCTCGATCACAAGGTCAAACACCAGTCTGCCACGACAGAGCCGGCCTGGAACAATGGCACTGTTGGAGCTCAGCCTGGGCTGTACATTTGGCGAATTGAACAGTTCGAGGTAGTGCCCTGGCCAAAGGAGAAATACGGCCAATTTCACGAGGGAGACTCGTACATTGTGCTCCATTCGCAGCAGGTGAAAACAGACGGCGAGCAGGAGGACGAAGCCAACAACAAGCTAGTCCACGACATCTTCTTCTGGCTTGGATCTCACACGAGTCAGGATGAGGCGGGCACGGCAGCGTACAAGACGGTCGAGCTCGACGAGTATCTGCACGGCGCCGCGACACAACACAGAGAGCTGCAATCGGCCCCATCGGACGCGTTTGCTGCCCTGTTCCCGAGGCTCAAGATTCTGAGAGGCGGCGCGAGCAGTGGCTTTACCCACGTCGAGACGAACGAGGAGCCCGAGCACGTCGACACGTTGCTGCGCATCTTCAAACACCCGTCGGCCGCCACACGTGACGCCGTCTTAGTGCACGAGGTTGAGCCGACATGGAAGAGCTTGGACGAAGACGATGTCTTTGTGCTCGACAAGGGCGACAAGATATTCGTCTGGCAGGGCAAAAAGTGCTCGCCCATGGAGAAACTAAAGGCCGCGCAGGTCGTCAACGATCTCACCATCGCGAAGCACGTAGACACCGAGGTCTTGAGCCAAGCAGAGAGCCGCAGCAAGGTCGTTGTCGACTACCTCGGCGGCGAAGACGTCGATATCATAACGACGCAGTTCAAGTGCCCCAGACCGATTGGTGGCCGCGTCGCCGATGAGAGAGAGAGGAAGCTGTTCAAGATTAGCGATGCAGACGGCGCCTTATCCTTTGATAAGGTCAAGGATGGCCAGAGCATTGGCAGGAGTGACTTTGATGGAGACGACGTTTTCCTGCTGGACTCGGGCAAGGACGTCTGGGTATGGGAGGGCAAGGGTGCGAGCAGAGCTGAAAAGGCCGTGTGGATCCGCATTGTCCAGAAATACGTCGGTCAGCTGGGTGAAGATGCTGCTGCTACGAGCGTCGCAAAAGTGCACCAAGGCAATGAAGGAAGAGCATTCTGGGCAGCTGTGGAGGCGTAGGCTCGACGCGAACCACACCGTCCCACTGTGTCGTTCAATGGCATTGTGTAACCTTGTCCTGTGCCAAACGCTCATTGCCTGGCAGATCCGTGTCCTTTCTATTTTCTATTTCGACGTAAACAGATCAACGGGTATGATCCATGCTCTGACTTTGATCTCGGCAGAGTGGTGTACGGGCCCCACCCGCTCGGACAGAAAGTGTATTGATTAACCATCACCCACGGACCCCACTGCCGAAGACAATGACGTTTGCAAACACCACGAAAGCGCGACTAGGTGACTGTCGTTTTCATTTCAGATTATCAGGCTAACACTCGGGATTCCCGGGAGTAGAAACCCCCCATGCATAATAGAAACAGTATATAACCTCCACATCTGACGATTCTCAAAAGTGAACATCTTCATCCTACAACAGCATCGACAAAATGCGGACCCTTTTCTCAACTGCCCTGGCAGCCCTCGTTGCCTACACCTCAGCAGAATGCACCCGCGACTCCCTCAAAGCTATCTCTGCCGACATCCTGGCCGCGCAAATCGCCGGGAAGCCCCTGTTCCCCTCTCTAGGGGAAACCGTAAAATACACCGAGAACCGCAAGGCCGTCAACATATCCAAGAGCATCCTTTCCCAGCCCCTAGCCGTCGCCCACAACCGCAGCCAACACGACACAGTCCAGTGCGCCACCTTTAGCGAATTCATCGTCACCGACGCCGCGACCCCACACGTCATCGTCCACACCGCGCGCGTCGACAACGCAACCGGCAAAGTAGGCCAAATGGACACAATCTCCACGGGCAAGGGCGACTGGCTGTTCAACGTCACGGGCACGTACTACTGGGCGTCGCGCGAGAACTGGGGCCCCATTGACGCCTCCAAGCGCGATTCCCGCGCCGTGATTCAAGCGGCCGCCGACGCCTACTGCGACGTCTTTAGCAACAAGAGCGCAAAGGTTCCCTGGGGCACGCCGTGCGCGCGCCTCGAGGGCGGCTCGTATACCGGCAAGGGCGTCGCAACTGACTCGTGCAACGTCGGCGTGCCGAGCGGCGTTGCGTTGGTCAACAGACAGTATGTGATTGATGAAGAGTACGGCACGTGCGACGTTATACTCGACTTTGCGGGCAAGGCTGGTCAGATTGGTGCGGCGGGCTTGCCGGACTCGCATGATTTTCGCGTCGAGGGGGGGAAGTTGAGATATGTGCATACGCTGTCTTCGTGTGGGGGGAAGTCGTGTATGTAGGGTGAGGTGGAATAGTGTGAGGATGGTGGATGCACATAAAGGGGAGTGAAATGCTCAGAAGAACGGAATCCCCATTTCATGCGCGGAGATAGTCTATATACATGGAACCAGTCCTCATCTTCATCCTCATCCTCATCCTCATCATCATCATCGTAAAATCTTCGGATTCACCTCGTATATGGAATTTGCAATCTTCAAAATTTCTCCTCGCCGAGATCCCAGCGCCTCACAGATCTCGTCCAGCAATTCTGTGGCGGCAACGGACCTCGCATTGTCGCGATTGGGACTCATCTTCAGCGCCAACTTAATGATGCCCATTTTCGGGTCCGTGTACGACGTGATTTTGGAGGCGTCGACACGCCCGGCATAGCCGGCGTTCTTCGCCAGCCAGTCGGGAGCAAAAATCTGCAGACTGAATTGGCGCTCGTCGAAATCGATCTTGAGCCGGCTGCTCATATACTCGTACCCCCGGTTGAGCGCCGTGTAGGGAAGGTTGTTGGGCGGCTCTGACGACACCACACGGGTGTTGATGATCTTGTTGACTGGCATGTTGCCTTTGGTGCACTGGCTCGCGGGGGCAACAAGTTGCCGCAAAGCCGCGGTTGGATCCATCTCTGAGAATCGGGAGACGCCAGAGTACCAGTTGCCCCCAATAATCTTCCAGCGCATGGTAATGGTGTTGGTGCCGTTCACCGGTGCATACTCAACGAAAGTCTGTTCGAGCTGGTTGTGCGTGTCGATGTAGGGTTCGCAGCCGAAGGGGTCCTCGCCCAGGCGGATCTTGTATGCCGTTGGGTGCATGGCGGTGTCAACAATAATGCAGTACGACTCCAGCTCGATGGTGACGAGCGCGTGGTAGTCTTGATCCGTGACTGCATATTTCTCGCTGGTCATGAACTTGACGTTGTCGACATATGCTTTGAGATTAGGGGTTTCGGAAAATGTCTTGCGGAGGGCCTGGTATGCGAGGAACGCTTGGCCGACGCAGTTGGTGAACGGCGTGCTTGCAGCCCAGAAGTCGTTGATTGAGTCGCTTTCGATGAAGGAGTCGGGCTTTTGATGAAAGAAGGACCATGTGTGGAAGCTGCTCCACTGTATTGTGATGGCGTTGCGCTGAGCAACTTTGGTCGCCGCGTCGAAAAGCTGCTGTTGGAGAAGAGGAGAAAGCGACATGATGGCTGTGTCTAGAGGAATTTTGACGAGAATATGTCGGAGAAGCTATTGAGGAGAGACGTCTAGAGGGATGTTTAGAGGGGTGCTTGGAGTATTTTTGAGTGTTATTATCAAGTATGATGAACGAAGTAGAACGTTGTAAATTCGTTCCAAAACCTGACGAGGGGAGAGATGTTGGAATCAGGACGCAGAAGGGGAAACTGGACGAGGCGGGTTTAAATAGGGGGGTCAGAGTAGTGTGATTTGTACCCATAGGTGACAGTCTCAGCAGAAGTGCTAGTTCAAAAAAGGATTCGAACACGTTTCTTGTTGAGTAAACCATGGGTCGTTGAGGTCGCCGACCATCATATGACCGGCGTACACAACTAGAAACAGTATTTTCCAGTGCGCACTGATTGATTTTGTTCATGGTATAGCGAGAGGGTATCCGGGAATAGATGCAGCAACACCTGCGAACAGATCAAATGAGAAAAACGAGATGAAACACCTTGCAAAACCATTATATGGTTCCAAGGTCTAATGTACGATTTTTCACCCTCTTCTCGAATCTCAATTATCCGGAATCGGCAACTCACCCTGGGTCCACTGCCCCCCTTTGTAGTCTCGCGTGAACACACTGAGGTCATCTCCACGTGTCTGGTAAAAGACATACAGGCTTGTGCCTCCACTCTGGTCGTCAACAGCAGTGACGCTCATATGACCCCCTTTCAAGGCCATCACGGCGCCTCGTGCTCCGCCAACGGTGAATGAATTCTCCTCCACAGTGGTCGTATTTTCCGAAGCCCAATTTACAAAGTGCCCTCTGACGGATCCATCAGGCTGTTGAGCGTAGAAGTAGTCGGTGTAGCCCAAGGAGGTGCTAGGATACACATTGTTGATGGCACAGTCAGTCGTGTTTACCCATTCGTTGATAGGGTGCTCCTTGGTGGAAGTCATATTGTCATTAGTGTCTTTCCACCACACCTCCGCCGTGTTGTCTTGGTTCACCATCATGGCATAGGTAGTCGAGCTGGGACCCCACGAATAGCACCCGACCCCGGCATGCGTGTTCATTTGCGGCCAAGTGTGTTGTTCGACCCACTGCGCCTGACCCTCGTACCACCCCCATTGGCTAAAAGTCGATTCATTTGTTGGATACCAAAGATGCATACCTTGCGTATGCGAGTTGAACGGGACCGTGTTGTTCTCTCCGGTATAAGTGGGGAAGTCTGAGGCATCAGTGTCTCCGTAATAATTGCCGTACCAGCAAGCCTGTAGACCGACATTGGGGGCGTCGTAAGCAGTCAGATTCAGATCGTTCAGGGGTCCATCCTGCCAGATGTTCGTGCTGTTCGAGTTCACTTTCTGGCGGACTACGTTGTTTGTGTCGAGATAGAAGAGATGCCACTGCATCGGTGGTCAGCTGGGGCCAAGTGTGAATACATTTACTCTCATCTTACTTGAGCTGTGCCATTGGTAGCGTACGAAACGGTGGAAATGGGCGTCGCGTTCTTGGCGTCGGTGACAATGACCTCCGACTTGCTCCCTCCTATCCATTCCCCCTTGGGTGTCAACTGAATTGATCTAATATCGCCCGTCCAGTGCTGAAAGTATACAGTCATTATCTTGCGCTCTTGATGATTCCAGAATTCAGTCGCAAGCGCGATACCCGTGCCATTAAAAGTGCCGTTGGTTGTATAATATAGTGAGCCCAGGGTGCCTCCTACACAATATTCTGGGTTTTCGGCACAGTACGGCTCGACAACATTGACTGCGGGCCTGTGAAGCGTCAACACAGGTGCAAAGCCAGGTCTTTCGGAGCCTCTTACTTGGGTTTGTCCTTGTTTAAACCAACCCCCAAGCCAACTCCAAGGCCAATGCCGAGGAGCACGACCCATATCAATATGATCAAGCCTAGAAAGTATCGTCGTGGTAGGCCACATGTCTTGGGCTTTTCGATTGGGTCCTCTGTTGCGCGCCGCGAAACGGATTCATTCTTCTCGTCAAATTCTGGCGGCGGCGGAGGGAATCCAGAGACCACGGTGTCGTCGATGGAGAAGGGAGAGGTTGGCCGTCTACTTGTGTCTGACAGCCATGCTTCGACCACCTCCGGTGCGTCGTGCAGGACCTCTTTCGAGGACGCAGGTCTCGCAATCAGTCAGCCTCCCGACGTCTGAAGACCGTGGAGGCATGCAAAAGAACTCACTCGGGATTCTGGTCGGCATTCTGAGGATACAACTTTTCAGGCACTATGCTCTCTGGCGCGTCTCCACTCGGCGAGTCGTCGAGGCTTAGGGTCCGCGAGTGCGTGGTATCCATCGTGTGGTGCACAAGGTTCCATTGGAAACGAGCGGGCTGCCAGGGCGCGAGAGTAAGCCTGTGTTCAACTATATACCCTCGGACGCGGTTCCCGGGACCGGTCATCGGGCGGGGACCACCTTGCAGCGATTCTCATGTCGATTGACCAGACCCTGGGCCGAAAGCGGTGAAGAGGTACGGTAAGCGACATGAATTGCTCGCAGCCTTCCTCGATGCGGCTAAATGGCGGCGTAGGGCAGAGGCAGTAAGCGGTGATCCGGGCTGGAATGAGACCAGCACTGCCGTGAACCTCACGAGAGACAGTCTGCAGATAAGCAGACCGGGCGTCTACGCAGATGCGAATCAAGAGGAGCCTCGGGCATGGTTGATTGGAAATTCGCAGCGCAGCCTTCCAATCCATCATGGACGAGAGCATGCAAGTGATCAGCAACGTCTAGCCCTATCCGGAGCCACACCAAAGCTGCGTTGTCTGATGCGGCAGCGACTGGCACCCCCCCAGGCTTACTAGCGACGAGGGATAGCAACCGTCGGCAAAAGACATCAGTGTCCACGTCGTCAGCCGTGTCGCACTGTCGCCGCACATGTATGTACTACTACTCGACCCCATGTTGTACACTCGGACGAAGCTCAATGGGAAGAAGGAGAGAAGAGGAAAGAATAAAAATCACATCAAGGGCCGCGCGCGGGGCTCACAGGTCGCAGCATGCTGCACACCCTCTTTCCTGTTGGATGCGCCACACGGCCATGTACGATGCTTGCATAAGCCTTCCCGTCCCGAACCAGATGCGGGGTGTTTTGGTCGCCGACTGCCCCATTGAGTAAATCACGAGCGTGTTATCGTGCGCGCTCCAGCCTTCGGACCCCTTGTGCAACCTTCGAATGTGGCCGCCGCTGGGTGGATGAAAGCCCCGCACCACGTGACCATTCGCCACACCTGGGCGGTTCCTGACGCACAGACAACCTGAGAACACTGCAACGCACATTGTCCTTATTTGTACCTGGAGCCTTCTACCGCCACAGGACCCTCGAATAACCGCCACTGTATTCGAGGCGACGGGCTAACGTGCAGTACGCTATTGACTCGAGCTCAACACCCCGCGCCTCAAATACCGCCTCGTGCGCCTGCTCAGGCAAACCCGATGCCCACCCACCTCATAACATGCAAGCCCGACCCTCTGGTGCGTCAGGCATACCACGACGCTGATTTTCAATAAAACTTTCATCCGTGGCGTTGCCATCGCTCTTGTTCGCCGCAAAATGAGGTCTCGTGAAGCTGCGTTCCTGCGAAGCTGCGGAGTTGGCTCCGTTGCGCTACTGTCTATTATTAAGATACAACGCGGGGGTGGTGACCCAAGACCCATCAAACTGGTGTCCAAGCTCGGGTACATGCGAGAATAATCACAAGCATTGGAGATTGTCTGCATTTCCTTTGCCCACGGCGTAAAGTGGCGTTGTGCAACATTTTCAGCTGATTTGCTAGTTGTTCACATGGCTTCTACGTCGCCTCGAGACACGAACGCTGACTATGGAGCTAAGGTGCCAAGTCCATGGCGAGGAGCTTCGCTTCAGAGCTATTGTCGTCTAAGAAGACGTATGGTTGGTCCGCGGGTGTCCAGTGCCTGCAGCACCAAACCCATGAACATAATCGAAGCCTCCACGAGCATGAGAATTTTTCGTCCCGTATCGCTCATGTGCATGTGGTAGTTAAAGAAATGTCTCTCGTGAGAATACTTAGCAATAGCAGTTTCCCTGGTGGATTGAGGAAAGCGACAGTACAGACTCAGCTGAGGCTCAGTATTGACTATTCCACGTCAGATGAAGGGAGCAACATGCACTCTCAACTCAACATGCAACCCCATATTGGAGCAATCAGCTGAAGCTAGGTATCAAGTATACGAGGGCCGATGGCCACATCGCACCAGAAACTCTAATGCTCAAGAGGCTTGCATTAAGATGCCCTCAGCTTGGGCAAGACTGAAGTGGACCAGATCCATCGGTGAGAGTCCAATTTGGCTCGCTATTCTAGGTATCGGGCATATGATATTCTTCGTTCTGTCGCTGGCCAACGTCGAGAGGCCAAACAGTGACGCGATGATCTGATATTTTAGGAACAGGGCGCAGGTGGAATGGATATATAACAACACCTCTTGTCCTCTCAAAATCGTCTTCCTCACCCTCGTTAGCAGAACACGTTACGAACATCACATCTTTGATCGATGCTTCAGGTCAACATGCTTGTCAAATATCTTAACCTCATGGCTGCGGCCAGTTCCACCCTGGCACTCGCAGCTCCTCGAGTTATCCCGCGCCAGGGAGAACCGGCTCCATCAGTCACCCATACCTCGACAGCGTCCAGCGACGTCTCTGCCGCTGCTGCAACGGCACTGACTGAGTCGACCACCTCCCATGTCAAGGGCAAGGCCTTTGATCGAATTATGATGGTGTACCTTGAGACCACGGCATATCAAAATGCCATAGCAGACGGTACGTCCCTTTGTGCTTTGGCCGAACCTCTACCTTCTAACGTGTGAAAAGCAAATTGCCAAGCCCTTTTCAATCGGGGCATTCTTCATACCAATACTTTTGGCGTTGGCTCACCAAGCCAACCGAACTACATTGCTCCAGGTAGCGGAGACACTTTTGGTTTGAATAGTGACAGCTTCATTCTTGTCAACAAAAATGTTTCCACTATTGTGGATCTACTTGAGGACAAAGGCATCAGCTGGAGTGACTACAACGAAGGTCTGCCTTATACTGGCTTTGAAGGGGTAAGTGCCTGCCTTGCAGTACGATGAGAACACAACGCCTAACTGCACTCTCTCGAAGTTTGCGTACAGTAATGATCAGGGCGAAGGCAACTACGAGCGCAAACACAACTTGCTTGCACGTTTCGAGTCCATCAGGCTCAATCCACACCGAATCTCCCGCGTCAAGAACCTCACACTGTAAGTTGCGCGCATTTCTGGCTCTCGTAAATCCTTTTGCCGTCGACAGCGCATGACTGACTCTTGTCCAGCTTCTATCGGGACCTTCAGCAGAAGGTTCTCCCGCAATGGATATTCGTAACCCCGAATCTTTACAATGACGGGCATGACACTAACATTTCTGTTTCATGCAACTGGACTCGAAGCTTCGTTGAGCCACTTCTCAAAAACCCCTACTTCAACAAGAATACTCTTGTCTACATTACATGGCAAGCAAATGGCCAGTACCCGCAGGAGCGTAACCATGTGGCCGGTATTCTACTTGGCTCCGCCATACCGAAGAAGCTCATCGGCACAAAAGACGGTGCTTACTACAACCACTACTCCGACCTCGCCACTGTCGAGGCAAACTGGAATCTTCACCATCTCGGCCGCTGGGACGTGGGCGCCAATGTCTGGAGCGCAGTCGGCAGCTGCACCGGCGACAAGATTCGCCCGTGGAACGACAGAATCGCCCACGGCAGTTTCGAGAGCTATTACTGGAACCAGTCGTACGGCGGCGTTTTCAGCAGCGCAGTCAACACGACGCACACGTACGTCGCTCCCAACGTGAACCTGGTGCACAACGGCCGCACCATCCTGCCCGCCATCAAGTCGCTGTGGAAAGACAACTGCAAGAACAACGGCGGATACGGCTACAGGCAGAACACTGGGTATTGTCTCCCGAGCTACTACAAGGATATCATTGAGCTGCCGGATGATTTCCATCCTCCGCGCGGTTTCGAGGTTCCCATTCCGCTGGATCCAGCGCCGCCCGTGAAGACGCCGATTACGGAGTATCCCTACAACAATCCTCCCTCGAGCTAATTATGGCACGATTTGACGAATGTCAAGATGCCACATGTGCGCAGCTTGCTGTATGGAATTTCTTCTTGGGGGCGGATGGACTGGACTGCGGCGACATGATGCGGCTTGATTACTATTTCTGCGTTTGGGGTTTCAGCTTAAATCTCCGGCAGAGTGGAAGTTTCAGTAGTCGTATCTTGTTTAGGTCATGGTTGCATGCTCTGAGGGGAGTGGAGATGCGAGAATGGTAATTGTCGGTTTCGATTAGGTCGCGCAAACAAGTAATGCGAATTGATCTGTAAAATCCGACGAGAAGCACGCATGTGCTCGTACGTGAATATTGATGACTCAGAGCTTAGTGCAGGTCCAGAGATTGCATTTGAAATTTGTCTTGCATCACTCTTTTTTCGATGTCAGCCACTGGGAGATGGGATGAGCTTCCAGGCCAACGAATCAGAGGCTAGCTCGATAGATACGGACACAAACTCCAGGTCGTTAATCGTGGGTCTACGTTAAGTTTCGCTCTTCAAAACCTTTCCTAGGGCCTTTCCAGCACCCAATCCTAAACTCAACAATGCTCGTCTCCCCTGGCGATGATATACTTTGTGCTCTCTCCATCACCCTCTCCCCTCCTCCCCACACTCTCCTTTTCTTCTTCCGTCCTCGTTCCAAAATCGCTTCTGATGGTACTTTGAAAATCCTTCGCATCACCGCCGTATTGCGTAAAGCCATGTCCATCCGAACTACTCAGCTCATAGCTCTTCTCCTCGGTCCTCTTCCCAAACACCTTGAAGATGCCGTGGCTCCGGCTGCGCGACCTTGAGCGGTTCTTCTTGGACGAGAGGGAGACGAGGCGCGGGAGATGGCGCTGGGCGAAGGGTTTCATAACGACAAGCGAGCAACAGACGACGCCGATATTGACCTCGACGCCAGAGCAGATGTAAGCGCCGGCCTGGGTGAAGGTCACATCGGGATTGCCGACAAGTTTCTGCATGTATATGATGCGAGCGATGGAGGCGAAGACGACACTGGGCTCAGTTAGTACGGCGTCTGTTCGGAGGGTATGAAAGCTACACACGCAGAGCCGAGCGAGAACAGGATGCCGAGAAATATCTTCTGCTTGATGGGAAGTTGCAGCCTGTACAGCATGGGCAGTGGCAGCAGTATCATGAAGCCATCTGTGACAATGTTGAGAGAGGCCTGCCAGAGGCCCATGATGGCGAGACAGCCCGATGCGCTGACACGGAGTGGATTGCAAGTCGTAGACACGATCAAAGTGGTTGCCAAAGAATAACCAAAGACCACCATGGCGATGATGTAGACGCATAGACGGGTCCATTTGTGCGTATCGATGCGATGGTAGAGTACGAGTAGCGAAAACTTGACGAGAGCGGGGATCCAGACATAGATGGCGGCCGTGGGGATGAGCATAGTGAGGTAGCCTTGCAAGCTGCGAAGGGAGACGTCCCAGAGGTGTTTGGCGAAGCCATACTGGAAAGTGAGGATGATTATGCAAAAATACGCCACGCATAGGAGGTAGGCCAGGACAGCGAACACTATCATCTGTCAGCATGGTATGCTTCCTGAGCTCAAGAGGTGTCTTACGGTCATCCAGTCCCAAAGCCTTGACAATGACTGCTCGCGTGTACACACGCAGGATAATGGTCACAGTCGACAGAAACGTCGAGATGGCGTAGACGATTATGACCACGTCTTGCAACCCCTTCCCCGGGCCGTCGACGTCTGCCTCCACGCCAGGTGGCGGCGGCATCGCACCCTGGGACATATCGATCGAGCCCATGTTCATCAATGACTATGTGACAGGCAAAGTATACCAGTACTTAGAGCGACTCGATGCCAGCCCCTCGACTTGGGCAACCATCCTCCTTTGTACCATTTCACACCCCATCGAATACATGGGCCAGCCACGATGTCGGAATGGAAAACGAAATTCCTGCGACAGGAGCGACCAGGGCCAGAAGGGGCAGGGTGGAAGATTGGATTAGGTACAGGTATTTGCTCGAGGTCAAAACGCCGTTGGAGGATCGGCATTGCCGCGGCGGATACCCCTCAGCCCCAGCCGTCTTTGGCTCTTGATCATCCGTTATTCCCGGGTCAGTCGAGCATTAGCAGCCTGACTGTTATCGTTTGGGCGTTGGTTTTTGTTGCTTTTTGTGACAGGTTTGGGTATGCCGACGGTAGCGCAGCGTTCCTGGCAGGTATAAAACGCGGATAAAAGATTGGCGAGCCCTGAACCCTGCGACAAAGAAATATGCGTGGTTCGATTGTCGGCGGCTTCGAGAAGAAGCAAGCGCGCTGCGTGCATGTGAAGGCGTGCGGGGCGGCCGTATTTGTCTTTTCCAGCTCGAGACGAGACGAAGTGTCGAGGGTATATTGGCCCCTCTATTGGCCCCATTCACGCTACTAGTCGTACAAGATGCCAACAAGATTGCTTGTGCCTGTCACAGCTCCGTGGGATGCACGACCCATATGCTTGGGTCAGATTGCGCCCCCATGCCGGCAACGATTATAGGCCAGAGAAATTTGCGGAGGCCAGGCCTGGAGCTCGTGTTTCGACGAGTGCACAAAAAAGCAAAAACATGTGCCTTGGCGACGTTATCCAACGCCACGCGAGTCAGTTTGACAGCGGCAACAGCGCCATGGCGTCCTCTAGCGGCGAAGATCTTGCTATTCAGGGTCGAGGGTACCTGAGGGCGCTGCACGTTGCTGCACATGTCAGTGTACCGTGCATAGATACCATACTTGTAGACCATCTCCTTCCTCATCAACGTCCTGTGCCCTCAGGTCGCTCGTACGACGAGTCCCATCCCAATATTGCTTACGCCCGCCGCAATGGGTCCGCCGCTCGCCACAACCCTGCCCACAACCGCGGTTGTCTCCGCTATCCTCCTCCATCACCTTATTCTCAAACGTTTCGAGATCGACCATCTGGTATTGCATTTGACGGCGACATCTTGGGCGGCATACGCGGGCTTGGTGTCTGTCGTTGGGCTCCAACTCGCAACTTCAACCGCCTTTTCCTTTTTCGCGATCCTCTCTGTTACGATTTTGGTATATCGTGCATTCTTCCATCCGCTGCGTGACTTTCCGGGCCCGTTTCCGGCCAAGTTGACCAAATTTTGGGCTGTCTGGAAAACGTGGGACTCCAAATTCGCCTTCTTCAAGCAGGTCCACCCAGAGCTGCGAAGACAGTATGGTGACTATGTCCGCACGGGTCCTAGAGAAATCTCCATCTTCGACGTCAAAGGCATACAGCCAGTTCTTGGCTTCACGTCCAAGATGGAGAAGGGGCCCTACTACGACGTGTTTGAGCGATCGCTGCATCTCAATCGCGATCACATCTGGCATAGACAGCGCAGAAAAGTGTGGGATAATGGCATGAAACAATGTATGCATGCCCATGTATGCCCTCCCCATTCCGTCGGGTCTGGTGCTGACAGGACCCGCAGCCCTCTCGGATTACGGCCCACGCGTCGAGGAATTCACGTCCGAGCTGCTCGACAGGATCGAAAGGACCAACGGCCAGTCGGTCACGTTGAACGAGTTCTGCATCCATTACAGCTACGATGTAATGTCGGCCTTGGTGTTTGGCCGGAGCATGGGGTTCAATACTGGCCAATCCAGCGATGTCGCCAATCGCATTATCCAGATCATCGCAGACAGCCTGCATGCGCTCGGGCTGATGTGTCACATTCCCTGGTTGATGAAGGCTCTTGGAACGCTACTTTCGTCAGCTGGGCCCATGGCTCTGTGGGAGGATTGGACGCGTGACCAACTGGCCGAGCGCCGGGCTCTCAAGGACCCACGTCCAGACTTCATGATGCACTTGCTCGAGGGCACTCCTCGCTCGCCACAGGGGGATCGGTTGCTGTTCGGCGAATCGCGCTTGATAATCAGCGCAGGGAGCGATACCACAGCGAACAGTCTTACATGTATCTTCATTCAGCTTGCCCTACACCCACACCTCGTAAAAGAGTTGCGCCAGGAGCTCGAGTGCGGAGGTTACTCTTGCCTCAGGCCGCAACCAGTCCTCGACTCCATCATCAACGAGTCGATGCGCGTATGGCCTGCCGTTTTCTTCCCCTCACAGCGCGTCACCCCTCCCGAAGGACTTCAGATCCCAGGCGGACGCTTCATCCCGGGCAACATGATCGTGACCATCCCTGCTTTTGCTTTGGCTCGCGATGAACGTAACTTCGCGCGCCCCGACGAGTTCCTACCTGAGCGATGGACGACGCGGCCTGAGCTTGCTATGACCAAAACAGCCTTCCTTCCTTTCTTGATTGGGCCCTACACATGCGCAGGCAAGAGTCTGGCCATGATGGAGCTCAGGAGTGTCACAGCAAGGGTCATGGCCGAGTACGATGTTGTGCTTCCAGAGGACTTCGACGCGACGAAATTCTTTGGTGGTATCGAGGACCATTGGACAACTGGAGTTCCGAAGCAGAAGGTGCGATTCGTGAAGATAGCAAAATAGTAGTAACAATATGAGAACGATGCCCAGAACGCAAGCATGACTAGGAACAGTGCCGTGTTGCTTCGCCTCGACTTACCTATATATGCCTGTGCCATATCTCATTCTTAGGCAGCTACCGGAGCTGATTCCGCGGCAGTCACCTTCGTCAGCCACGGTGCTTCAAGATAGAATGTCTCAAACCTCTCCTGCGCGCCCATCAACCACGAGGGCTTCTTCCCACTTAGCGAGCTCACTAACCCCCCAGGCACTTCCGGGCCCCACCAACCCATCATGTCGCCCCATACATCAGCCACCAACTGCGTCGCTTCCTCGTCGACTTGCTTCCACACACCCTCCAATTCGTCGAAGCTTGGCCCCACATCCATAAATCCCCCGTCCTTGAGGCTCTTGTCGTCGACCCATACATCCGGTTTCTTGTCCACTGGGAGGTCTGCTGTCTGCGGTGCCGGCGTGCCTTTCAGAACAGGGCGCTCGTCGTCCTCAGTGGCAGGCCCGAGCAGCGCGTTGCGGCGGACAGGCTTCTCTGATGGGTCCGTCACGCCATCTTGAAAGACTCCTTCCTGCATAGCAGCCATCGCATCGAATTCAGGGAAGGACCAAGAGGGCAACTTGGGGTCAGGCGAGCGAATGGTGAAGCCGACAAGATGGTCGATCGTAGCATCGGCTGTGTTGCCGCTGAGCAGTGTGCCAATGTTGTTTCCGGCACGGACTGGATCCTCGCCTCGAGAGTCTGAGAGATATTAGTCGTGGCTAAAGAGTGGAGTTCAAAGGCTTACATTGCGCCCAGAGTGCTTTTGGGAGAGATCTGATTAATGGCTGTACCAACCACGGGTTCGGATCGGTTTCTGTGCCTGGCGCATTGATCTCGATGTGAAGTGTGGATGTATATGGGTTCTGGAGCTGCATCGGTCTTCCGTATATTCGCTCCGTCTTTGCGACCGGACCTTTGAATTTCTTCCCATAGTCCATGCTATCAATTGGGAATTTCGTTTCGATGCGATACTGGAAGGACCCGGCCCGCACAAACCATTTATCACCAGTTTCACGCCCAGTCTTCGACGTCTTCTCATCTGCAGAACCCTTCTCGATTGCGATGACGCACATTGCAGTTTTGTTAGCATCGCTACCTGGACCTGGTTGCTTGACTAGCGGCAGGAAGTCCTTCCAAGACAGCGGATCCGGTACGTTGTTTTGGTCGCCAAAATACACGGAAAAGCCCATGACCCAGAAGTGCACATGTGCAACACCCCCGAATGGAGGGCCCTGAAGGTGCAGATCTGCACCCAGTGAAGCCTCAACGTGAATGTGTATGATCCAGAAGTCGATGTGACATCCCACGGAAAGAGTGATGCCAATGTCGGCAACGAAAAAGAAGGGTTTGAAGTTGATAAGGAATGACGCCCAGGCTTCAAAGCTTGCACGGATGGGTCCGGAATTGAATGTCGCGAGCAATCGCCCTCCACCCATGCACGCCTTCGGGCATATAGCAAAGTACGATTCGCCGCGTACGGTGAGCACATCACTCAGGTTCCAGCTAATACCAAGGCGCGGCACATCGGGATAGTGCTCCGGTTTCTGAAAAGCTGGGTGATATCCTCCTACCGTGAAGACCCAGTCACCGGCATGCTCATTTCGTCCAAACCAGTAGCAGAGTGCAAAGCCGCCAGTGAGATGGCAGTCGGGGGCCAGAATATACGAATTCGGCGTGAGCTGTGCTCCTACGTAGAGCGATCCTCCAAGTATATCGAGGCTGGCGACGATGCCCAATTCGACGTAGATGAAAGCTTGTGGAGGTTTGCCTTTCCCAACGGCAGGCGGCATGCTTGCGCTGGCGATGCCTACTAGAGCAATCTTGACACTTTCGGCTGAGAAAGACAAGATGGCGGCAGCATCCACTGTCAAAACCTGAAACGCGTCAACCTTCATCCCGATCGCGAACCACAGCGAGCTCTCTTGTCGTGTGTTCCAATTCACGAAGCTCGAGCGCTCTGTTGGGCGACTCGAAAGCAACTTCATCGGATCTGGGTCGGATTCGGCCCCGTGGACAAGCGGAAAGTCCTGTATGTCTGCAGCAGTCGGCATTCGCAAACTGTAGTTGTATCCAAAGCCAGCCGAGACACCGGAGATTTCTGCGAATTCGAGCGTGAACAAGGGACCCTCGAGTCTCGCAAAGACAAACACCGACTTGAACTCCTTGGGTAATTTGGTCTTCTCGTAGCTCCCTACCGCGAGGAGAGTGTACGGCAGGATGCTGACTGCGAGACCACCGCGATAAGCTTCAAACTCGTCGGTGTCGATGTGGAAGAAGCAGCCTGCAATAAGGACAGGAGGAGCATTAAAGTATACTCCTACTCCAGTCAACTTGAAGTCAAATTGCTTGATGACTTCAGGCTTTTTCAGCTCCGCGAAACTGATTCCAGAGAGGGGGATGCCGATACCAAAACCTTCAAGTGAAAGCTTGATCGGCCCGAGCATGACAGTAGCATCGATGAGAAGATACAGCCTCTTGTCTTTGACCTGAATACCGAAGTTGTCGATCGTGATCGGCACACCAGGGAAGCTGCGTTTGCTCTGGCCGACGGTTGCTCCAGAATCACCCTCTGTTGCTTGGTCCTTGACGATGGCTGCAGAACGTGCAACAGGGCCACCTCCAACGTGCTTCACTAATGGGGCAGGCGAATTACCATCTTTCTTGCCAGTCGCAGGTTTATTACCGAACTGATGGTCGAGAATGACATTGCCGTCGGTCACGACCACGAAGTGATGCCCAGTAAGCAGCACGTAATCTGGAGCTGCAGTATTCTTATCCGGAATATCTTGGCTAGGCGTCTGCGCGGACCGCAAATTGGACTTCTTATCACGAAATTTAATCGCGTTGCGATCTTGTAGGGTCTTTAAAAAAGTTAGTCTGATGTGTTTCCTCAGGAATCAGATGTCATACATCATTAATCGCAGCAATTTCTGCCCGCGTAAAACCGGCTGGAGTGTTCGTCGTTGCAGTTTTGGCTTTCTCTGCGTCTTGTACATAGACGTATGAAATAGAGTCTACAGGCTGACCACCTCCTAGAGATCCCACTATAGGAATGTTTGGGAGTTCCGGGAGCTGATCCAGTCGAACGCGAATCAGTCTCTTCGGTTTCTGTCGTGCGGGAAGTTTGCCCTGATCATTTACCTGCGGAACAGGCTTATATTGCGCAAATAGGAATGTGAAGGCGCCAATGTCCTGTGAAAATTAACTCGAAGCTCACACTTGCGCTCTGCATTAACCTTACGGAGTCAATCTCAATCTGAAACCACATGATAACTGCATCTGTGGTATGTGTCATGTAGAACTGCAGGAATTTAGTACGTATTTTGCATATGATCATTGTAGATGATGGTTACCTGGATAGGGGCTGAATCAAAATCAGTCGCATCCTTGTTGATCGCGGGCACGGCAATGTTCTTGACGAACTCGATGTCATCCAAGACATCAGCGATACTTGCATCGAAGTCCCGCACGATGTCAGCTATAGTAATCTTTGCCTTGTCGCTGATGAACCCAAGCTGTCCTTGGAAAGTCCAACTCTTGTCAGCAGAGTCGTACCAGTAGCCGAGATCGATCTCGAAGGAGCTGATCCTCAGCGCACCACTTAGTGCCACACTGAAGCCGTCAATACCATAGACAAATTCAAATTCAATGCGTGGGACGGAAAAGTGCTCGAGCACGTCCATGATCGATTCGGAAGCACTTGCGTCCAAGAGCGAATACAGCGCCGCAAACCGAATATCGTATGCTGCTGCGGTGATGGTCCACACGCCGTCAGCAATGTTCAAGGCTGCGTAAACTTGTGCGGCGTAGAATGAGTCTTTCCCTAGGGCGTTCGGATTGAAGTTGCGCGGGAGTAGATAGAGCACTGTCGAGATGTCGATTTCGTAAGACGATTCGGCTCCGTTCGTTGTGCGCTTCGCAAGGAATGACAAGCTGTCAATATCCAATGCCGGACCATCGGTTGCAGGTGCTTTCGGCGCCAGTGTGGCTCTAAAAATGAGGGCGGTATTTTTATTCTCATCGATCCAAGCCTCAAAGTCTGCGACTGTCATGCGAAAATCAACAGATGGTGGAATCTTGAGGTCGCGCATCGAGGATGGCAAGAAGTTGGTGAGACCAGGCCCCAGAGGATCAAAACCCGTTGGATCGCTTGGCTCTATATCGAAATACTCTTCAAACCATGGCAACATTCTGGAATCCGGCTCGGCCGACACATCGGTCCAAAGATATGCGTGTAGCCTAAAGGAGTGGGACCAGGTAACAACGACGAAGAATGCTGCGTCAAATATGTCAACTTCCAGAGTAAGAGTTATCGTGGAGCCCTTGAACGCAAAGGGCCCTCCACCCGAGGGGCTGCCAAGCTGAAGCTCGAGTTGGCGAACGTATATGTGACCGCTTCCGGGCAAAAGGTCCGTCGGGTCACCTTCAATCTCCAAGGACGACAATATCCATTGCAAGGCGTCCGCAAGAGACTTTTTCTCATCATTGAATCTAATGATGAGTTTTGGTGCTCCATTTGTCGCATACTCGAGTATCAAGCGCAGGTTGAGGCCGCCAATAACAACCGTTGTCTGGATGCAAAAGAACGAGGTAATCCTAGAAGATGTCGACGTTTGACCATCCATCACTGAAGTAGTTGCAGCACTTTGCTTGCGACAGATAATGCAAGCATCCCTTAGGTCGATCGAACCGAGAAAGCTCAGTCGTGCTTGAAACTTTGACTTGAAGGCGCCAAGAGAGTCTTGAGGAACATCGAATTGTAAGCGCAAATACGTCGGGTATGAGGATGTTGCTTGGAACGCGAGACAGTTACGAGTGCCGGCGCCTCCAGCATTGAGGACAAAGTTCAAGTCTGGGCCAAATCCTGAGAGCTCACTCAAATCTGCCAGCCAGTGCGGACCGAAGAACTTGAGTATGTCGCCTAGGCTAAATATGGCTGCCGCCTTCAGGGCCTCGGGGGTACTTGCATTACCGTCAGGAGTCACGGATGACAATCCAAGTACAAGGAGGTTGTATTCGGGAGATGGCATATCCAGCAGTGCTGTGCCACTGGATCGAGGGTCCACAACGATGGCATTTGATGATCCGGGATAGAAGGATTCTGCAAAGCCACGTCCTGGTCCGGCCCCGTTGATCATGACCTTGTAGGTAGATTGAGTGGAGAAAAGCAGCGTTCGATTTGCATTCGACACAGATGCGTTGACTTCCGTGACCTGGGCTTTTTGGTCGGTCACACTAGCTTTGGCGTTGATTGCGCTGATATTCAAGGATGTGGACGTCACCGCCTGAACCCACTGCCCGTCTGCTGAGAGCCGAGATCCGGCGGTGCTCAGCAATGTATCGGTCACCTAAGATATTGTCATGCATGACGGGATTTTGACTGGGCAGGGCACTTACCCAGTACGCAGGCTTTAGACCACTCAGGAACTTGTCCAACAAATTTGTGTCGTCCAAAACGAGCTCGTTTGGGTTTGTGCTGTCGACATTATAGATGGAGCTGTAGACGAAGAATCGTGACGCGTTAGCCGAAGCAAATGCCACCACAGGTGCTGCTGTAGTGGCTGGTAGACCACCAGCATCTGCCCCAACATGATGAGAAATTCCTACGGCGGCCTCCGCCTTGAACAACATTACAGGCTTTGCACCACCGTCAGACACATCCATCATCATATCGGAAGCTGCCTTGGTAGGAACGGGAGGTTCATCACCTTCCAGATCGCCTGGAACCTCGCCAATTCGTGCCCAAAGAGCGCGGGACCGCGGTGGACGAACTGGCTTCGTTCGGACAACGTCCATTGGAGCAACAGCATTCACCACTTTCACACTTTTACTTGGGTCGATATCTTTGGCGCTTGCTGGCATCGGCAAGGCGATGATTGCTTCCTGTTTAGCTGGGGGATGATCCTTCAACATGTACCATTTACGGTCTTGCAAGATCGCTCCGTGTTGAGGCTCAGGTGCAGGACCAATCCCGAATTGCATAACCCAAGCCAGTGGCTTAAGAGTGCTGGGCTGTGATGAGATCTCCGCCCATCGAGTCTCTATGAGAGAGCCAAGATACTTGCGTCGTCGAGTAGACTCGATCAGATCTTCATCTTTCTTGTTGACATCCGCAGTCCCTCGCCCATCAACCGCTGCTCTAGTAGTATTCGAGTACAGCGCAACGAACATTGTGAAGATGTTCGGGTTCGTCCCAGACATTGCGTACATCTTAGTAAGATCCGTCTGAAATTGACGATCGACTTCTTCCTTGGTAGTACTGATGAAGGTATCGAGGCTGTAGATTGGTTTGAAATCTTTGCTGAACCAAGCTATACGATTGTCGGCATTTACTCAACGAGAAAATACGCACGTGGAACACATACCAGGATAATTGGTTAGGAGTAGTGGCGAATACCGATCGGTCCAAGTGTACTTCTTGCCTGCGGGCTGTCTGCCGACTAGTTTGCGATCTTCGGATCGCAGAGCAGCAATTGCGGCATCGAGATAGGCCAACGTCTCCCCGTGTGGGTGACAGTAGTCTCCGCCCTCTGGAATAGAGCCCACTATGAAATTCGGGGCCAGTTCACCTAGAAGATTAACCTGTGTGGATTCCTTCCCGCCATGACTAGGCCATATCAATATCCTTCCGCTACATAGTGTCGCTTGTACTCACTGGCTCAATTTCATGCATTCGCTCTTACAGGACCAGTTTTTTGGGCTCGCCCTATCTAGATTGTTCTTCAACCATGCAACTAAGCCGCCCTCTACGTCCCAGAGGGAGTCACCTCCAAGGAAGTGATGTATCCTGAAGGAGTTGCGACCGTCATCGCTGTTATCACCCGTGGCCTCAATGATCATGCAAACGATAGAAGCCGAGTTCTTGTTGTGCGAGGTTTCGTTTCTTGTTGGATATCGCCGGCCGTCTGCGAGCATAGTTGCATCTATGACTTTTCGTCGCGGACGAAAGGCGAGGCCAGCGCTCTCCTTCTCGGTTGCGGGAGCATTGCTAGCTGCGATTCTCTTCCTAGCAACAGCAGCAGCAAACGTGTCGGCAGGTGTTTTTAAGGGTGTTTCACCTATGATCCACTGATCGCTGGCTAAGATGAACATGCGAGGCCCGTCTCCAAGCTTGAGCATGCGCGCATCTATGTGAGCCTTCAGTAGCGCTGCCGGGTTCTTGATTGTCGATTGCAAAGTCTTGTCCGCAAATGGGCCTCCCATGAAAACTTCGGCTCCAAGGTATCTATATGGCTGTAAGTGCGAATTTATGAGCTGTGTACGACGGGGATCTCACTCTTTTGCTCTGTCAAACAGCTCACCAGCCAGGTTGAAGCGCCAAACCTTTTCACGATCCTTCTTGCTTGCCTGCCTGGAAGAGCCCTCGACGGGCCACGGAATCCCCAGATCATACTTGATAGGCGCGGTGATGGAGATGAAATTTCTACCAGCGGTCTTGTACGAATTGTCTTGGTTGCATCGAAAAACGGCAATCTTCAAAGGCGGTTTTGCGACTGGGGGTGGTTTGGAGGTGCCGGCGTCATCCGTTTTTGTCTTTCTTGCTCTCTTCTTGGGTTGAGGTTTGATATCTTCGTCATCGCCATCGCCATCACCTCCGCCGCCGCCACCAATCTTTCCATCGCGTTCGAGATACATTGTCGAATGAAAGGGCCCAACCCATCCAATTTTGGCCTCTACCATATACGGAACGTAGAATTTAGTCAAGCAGTCGTCGACTGTGAGATTGAAAGCGGCGTCTCCTGTTTGGAGGACTGGGGCTAGGGGCACTCGGTTACTGTACCTGAGGTAACGACTTTGAAAGGCAAGGCTTGAGCCGAGTTTCTTGACATGGTCACAATCTTCCCTTGCAGAAGGGTCTAGAAGACCATTGTAGTAGTTCAAGGTCTTTTGCTTCGTCTTGGACTTGGAGATGACATTGTACTTGGCAACGAAGTCAGCGTCGGAGTATGCGGTCCCTGACTTGTCTAGGATGAGTTTCTGAAACTGGACGAAAGATTTGTTGATGGCGGCTTTGTAGTCGGGATGATTCGCAAGCCTGGCCCGGAAGTCTTCGGCGAGGAGCTCCATGACACCCTCCCAATGATCGATGTCCCTGATGCAGAATCAGCGTGGTTCTATGATGACACAGGCCGAGTTGTTCTACCAATGCGTCATGATAACGCTGTCGAACTTGAGATTTGCATCGCCAACGGGAACCTGGTACCGAGCTTCTATCTCGGCTATGACATTCTTGATAGCTTGGACTTTGGAAGCCTTTCCGCCATCAATCAAGACGGCTTTGCGTATTTGTGGTCTTGGCTTGGCTGCTTGATCAACAAGCAGATGAATAGCACAGTCTCCAACGTCTATATTGACGTGAAAGCTGTGCACTTTTGTCTCCATGGCTCTCACGGCCGACGTCGAAGAATAGCAGATGATGGGTTGTGACTCTACACAGTACGCGTCGGTCGAGATTCGTGCACGCGCGGGAACTGCCTCGCAGAGGTGGGTTGTCGCGCTGGTCGAAAGCGTCCAATCAGCATGGCATGGACGTCGACGGTAAGTCTACGCGAGGCACGGCAGCCATCGTGAGCGCCCCCAGCTATGCGAGGAGAATCGATAGATGAGGTCGTATGCAGGACCATGGTTGGCATGGATGGGCCCGTTATTGTGGTACATGATATGGCGGAAAGACGATGGGTGGATGGATGGGTGGATGGATGGGTGCATTTTGGGTTGGGGTTAAGGTCGACGCTAGACCCGTCTTGTCCGCGCTTGCCCTCATGGCGAGCTGAAGGCGGTTTAGCCATGCTTGATGCGGGTGCTTCAGCCCGCCACGGCCCACAGACTTCACGACGAGGCTGGTCTGGACCCAGCTGAAACCTTTCAATGTCGTCTCTTGCAACTTTCGCGCGGCTGAGTTCCACCGCTCTTCTGTCGTGCACCGCTGGGCAGTCACGAGAGCTGAGAGGCTTCCAACCCGTCCAAGACTGCTCCTCTAGTTGCATAACACTCACTTTCATCACAGGCTGGCTCCCAATCCTCACAACACACCTGCCCTGACAGATCGCTCAAAAGTCGCGTCGAACCAGCACCCATCGACCAAAAGCCCTCAACCACGACCCAAAATGACCCATCACCACCACTCCCCAACAATCTCCCGGCCGCTTCTCCTCCGCATCCTCTCCTCAACAGCCCTCGTCCTCCCTCCAATCCTCTACCTCATCTCCCTCTCTCTGACCCTCGCAACCCAATACAACCCCTCATACGCCCTCGCATCCCTCGCAAACAGCTCCGGCCTCCCCAGCGGCGCCCACATCTCCGCCTCACCCTTCTACCTCTGCGCACGGCCGCCCACGGAATCCATCGACGACACCTCGACCTTTGAATGGAAATGCGACCGGCAGCCGCTGATCGGTGCTGGCGCGTACCAAAAGTGCTATGAGCGTTTTCTGCCCGGCTGGGACAATGTGCAGCTTTGTCAAAAGGTGGTTGCGAGCGCGCGGTTGTATGTCGCGGGCGCCGTCATGGTGGGGCTGGCCTGTGTCTTTGTGGGGGTTGTGGGAGCCCTGAGGGCTGAGGGCGCGTGGGCGGCCACCGAAACGAGGCCGGGGTACGAGTACGCGGCCGTGCATCGTGGACAGAATGTGCACAAGGGGGACGGCGACGAGGGCGAAGCTGTGGGGACCGGGACAGGGCCGGCGACGTATGAGCCTTATTCTGCGAGGAGCTTGTCGACTGCTGTGCTCTTCGGCTTTGCGACGTTGCTAGCGTTGCTGGCTACTGCTTGTTTGATCTTCGCGCAGATCTTGGGTGTGCAGGGACTTGTCAATGAGCAGAGGCCGACGGCGGGCGAGTCGCCAGGCGATGGAATCATTGGGAGGTGGTATATGGGAACACCGGCTTTGGTGTGGAGCACCGTGGCATGGCTGAGTGCGTTAATAGGCGTCTTCGTCGCCGTCGCAGGACGCGTAGGGTCGCGATAACACGCGATGGAATGTGAGGCATTTGTCTACCTGTACTTTTAAATATTTCGAGTGTCCTGTATCCGTACCATCACAAGAGAGAAGAATCAATTAAGAGACTACGCTGGAGCCGTCGATCAGCTTGGCCCGGCAGGCCTCCACCCACTCGCCCATCCAGTCCTTCGCATCAACTTCCATGTCCAGCTTGCCCTCCCCTGATCCTGCCAAGTTTTTCCATCTTCCTTCAGAAAGCCGTACAGCTCGCTCACTCTGATCTCCACCATCCCCGTTGGCGGCTTTGGCTCTCCCGCACTCGGAACGTCCGTACCTGCTATATCGACTTCCATCAACTTGAAGCTCAGGTTCCGATTCCATTCCACTGGAGTCGCCATCCTCGTTGAACGTGGAATAATACGCACCACCATATACTCGGCCCCCGGGTCAAGGTGAATCACCCAGCGTTGATTGTCCAGCATGCGACCTCGCAGCCCGGCACTTGCATTGTCTGGAACCAGTCCCAGGCCCTGGATGTCTGCGCTTCCTTTCCTCCTGTTTGAATCCCCAACGGGTATCTTGAACTGGATCTCGCGCAACCAGAGGCTCTTCTTAACCTTTTTACCATTTTCGATGACTTCAATTTGGTTGGTCGCAACAGGGTTGATATTGACGCTAAAGATGAGGTCTGGAACAAACGGCGTGTCGATAAACACGTACGAATTTGAGTTGGGCTGCCCTTGGAGTGCTGGCACAAACTTCGAAGTCGAAGGGAAGATGGCGTATCGGAAAGACCGATCACTAGCCACAGGGAAGATTTGCGCTGGCGCTGGTGGCCCTGCCGCGGGCCCTGCCACTGTCGCTGCTGCACGAGTTATGTTAATTGGGAGGTTTACTGAAGCCCCTGCCAGAGGCGCAAGCCGAGTGAGGTGGGCAGGGACCGTTGGGTGCTGCAACGCTTCGGCTCGCAAAGAGGTAGAAGGAGCCGCGACCGGAGCCTGCAGCGCGATAGCTGGGAGAGGGTTGCTAGAGGCTTTTCCCAATAAGGGCATTTCCATGGCCGGTCCTGTTCTCATGCTTGCCAAAGTGCGATTCACAGCCTTCAGCTGCGCGGGAACTTTTCGAGTTCGTATCCCATATGGCACTTGAGCTGATTTGCGCGCATTGTCGTAGTTGAGCCCCTTGATCTCCAGAAACTTCATTGTATCGTTCAGCGTGAGAGCTGTCATGGCGCTACTCAGTTGCTGGTAGATTCCATCATTTGGGCCCCATTCGGTCCGCATACTGGCATCTGTGCCTTCGCTATATACGCCATCTTTTCCAAGAAGATACCTTTCCAGCGCTATGAGGTCAAGACAACGAGTCGTCCAGTCATATAGTGGCTCTTGGGTGAGTTGTATTTCTGCTTCAACGTGAGCAGGATCTGTGGGGGCTGCAGGTGGATTACTCGAGTTGTTGTATCGGTGCAAGGGTCCGAACTCGTGGAAGAAATCTGTAGGGAGTGTGCCATCTGTCTTTGCTGACTTATAAATTTGACGAAACAAGAAATCGAGGGAGTGCTGGTCGAGGTTATCTCCGGCACTGAAGCGTTGCTGGTGCGCCGGTTGTGTTATTTTAATCTTGACGATGTCTTCTGGTGGCCGATCCAGGAGGACCATCAAAACATCCTTTCCAAGGTGCTTTTGCAAAGGGATAGGTACCCTACCAGCGCCCGTGGCTTCGTCCGGATACGGTATATCGAGGGTCAAATCAGGAAATATCGTGACCACAGCGGAACGGAGGAAAAAGCCGTACCGTGGGACTTGAGGATAATGGAGGGGTTGGCCAGTCTTGTTCGTGTACTTTGTTTTGAAGAATTCGTTCAATTGGTCTTTGATGGCTTCGCGCACTTGATCATCGTTCTGGCCCATGTGGTTCGCAACGCTCAGGGCACCGTCGATGAAGCAATCCATCCAGTTGGTGTCGATTTGGAAAAATCGAATGCTTTCAGGCGGTAAAAATGCGGCATCCCCAATATAATAATGAGTGGGAAGCCCTGTAAGGTACAGTCGATCCATTATCCACGTGTGAACGTAGGCCCAATCTGGGTTCGCCGCGAGCGCAACCTCATCGAAGATTGCGTCAGTCGTGCCAGCAGCTGACGCGCTATTCGCAACCTGACGCCTTATTCCTGTTGAAAAAGCATTTGCCACCATGGGATTTGCCGCTAGTGTTGAAGCAGCCTTGGAGTCCTCAGATACCGGTGCTGTGTGACTCCAGCGCTGCCTCAGGTCTGGTACAGTCAATTCCGCATGAGAGGATGTGGCGGAAATCGCCCTCGAAGCGGCTGCGGAGGATAACAAAGTACTGAACACGGCTTGTTTGTCTTTCATTCCGAGAGCCATGTTAGCAGACATGATTTGAGAATCTCTTTTCCCAGTCATGTGCGCCATTGACCTGACTCTGAGTAATGAAGCAACAAACCCGAGGTCTGAGATTGCCAGAAGCTTTCCAATCTGCCACGCAGAGCTATAGGATATGTCCATCATGCCAAGAGTACGATCAAATATTTGGTAGTCCTGGCCAAAGTTTGATCCAAAGGGCCATTTAGCTGGGAGGCTCGCTGGTGAAGTGGGAATCAACGGACCGCGGTTGATCGCGACCGTCTCCTCCCCAGACGCTGTGCGATGCTTGACAAGGGTATATCCATTCTGTAGTCGCTCCAGCATAGCAGACCTGAGGCCTGTAACTTTGTCTGGTTTTAGGGAGCCCGTGCCTTTGTTTTGGATCATAAGATCGAGACGCATTTGTGTGAGAACGGTCTCTGGGAGTCGAAGCAGATTGTTCCTGAGGACGGCGCTCCCGTCTACATCCTTTGTATCTTTCATTGACTCGCCCAGATCGCGCATTGCGTCAACAAAGTTTACAGATAAAGGCGGCTGACAGAGGTAGTTCCAGCGATGCAAGGATACAAAGGCCACCAGCTCGTCGTCTGCCATGATATCTATGCCAGTCATCTGATCAACATATTCCAGGGATAACATATGAACGATCTGGGGCCGCGGAGGGGTGTTCTGTGCCACGTCCGTCGGGCCAGTGCGCTTGCTATGGATGATGGAGAAGAGTCCCGTCTCGGCATCTTCAGCGCTTGCTTGGACCATGCCCTCTGTGTTCACATTGCGCACGTGCGAAAGGTACCTGAAGGGTGTCACATCAGGCAGCTTCTGGTCGTTGAGCGGAAACAGCTGCTTGAAGAGCTTTCCCGACATGAACAGGACCTCTACCGGAGTGTTCAGCTTCTCGAATTCGCTATAGTCGGGGTCGTTCCTGAATGGAGGGATCCTGACTTTGGTGAAGTTTTTGGGGTCCAAGTTGCTGCCTTCGGGAATGTCTGGAGGGTTCGCAAGCACAAGATAGTCGCTGACTGTCATAGGGAGTGTGAAGAAAGCGGACTGCTTCAGCTCAACTGGCGTCTTCACAGATGGTCCTCCAGGCCCCTGCGGCCCTGCCGTGTCGGAGGACTCCTGGGAGAACTTCTTGAATACGGCATAGGGGCCATTGAGTTGCGCGGGGGTGAGGCGGAGCTCTTGCTGCTCTGGCGTTGTGCCATTGCAATCGAAGGGAAAAACTGCAAGCCATGGTATAGAATCCTGGTCTGGGTTAGAGAACTTGTCCGTGATACCCGGAGCACCTCGTTCCCACGGAAGATGAGGATCGTTAAACACAATGTGCGGCAAGACGGAAGGCTGGTCTGCGTGTCCCTGAGGAGGATAGGTGCTGTGTATGTCCTTTGGGTCAATGGCAAATCGGGGTGCAATAACCTCAAAGGTCTGGATGGCAGTGGTCTCGCCCTTCAGGCCGAGGGGTAGAAGTTCGGTAGTGGTGGTGCTCTTTTTCGTCTTTGGGTCCGGGTTGTACGTTATGCCCACGTCCTGGCTTGCTTTGATGGTGTATGTCCCAGCTTCAAGCGACGGCTTATAGAAGGAGTGCAGTTGCATGTCACCCAATCTGGGCAGAGGAAGCTTCTCACGGTCGTCGCCCTCGCTGCTTGCTGCTGCCAGAGCTGCCGGGCCATCTCCCAAGACCTGGCGCCTTAGATTCTTGAGGACGACATTGCGAGGGGACACGGCGGATGCCATGGTGAATGGTGGTGGACTCTGAAGCTCTCGAGGCTGTCGTGGTCTGTCCAAAGGCGTTCATCCATAGCCGTGTGCGCCAGTATCAATCGAGGCCGGAAGTGCAACTCGACGCAGCCCGTCGTCGAGCCGACAGGACGGAGAGGGACATGCATATTCGATAGTGCAGGTGCATGCAGTGCGGTTGCAGTGGAGCGCCCGCCACAGTTCAGCTGAAGCAGCTGAAGCCAGGCCGTCTCGGCTGGAGTTGCTCGCGACGCGTCGCGGGGTCGCAGCTTCCTCGTGCGCCGGTCGCGCCTGCAAGCCATCGACGACGCACCCCAGCACCCCCAGGCGGGCCAGAGGCACTGGCAATGGCGTCGCCCTGGATGTGCTTCTGCTCTCTCGAGCTCGACGGCTGCGACTCGGTCCATCATGGCGGCGACAGTCTTGATACCCTGCGCTCTGGACGCCTGTGTCCTCACCGAGCGATGCTGCGACGAGACCAACAACTACAAGATAGCCCCCATCACGCAGCCCAAGTAGGTTCCCCAACACACAACATGGCCCACCGCTCACCGATGGCAGCTATACGTTCCTTCGCATTCATGACAAATTGCTCGAAAATGATGTGCTCGACCACATCGACCTCCACTCGGCGGTGCCTGCCGATCTCAACTCACGCATCACTGATCTGGGCAGTGGGACCAGGAGGGAGTCGAGACTGGGCGTCTATCTGCACTGGACCATCCCGCACTTCTACCGCATGGGCTCCTCTGGTGCCGGCGGCGCGACGGCGGACCCAAGTCAGAACACACCGGCAGCGCAGGCAGAGAGGAAGCGGCGACAAGGCTTCCCTTCACGCAGCGGCAATGGCCCCTCGGCCGGTGCAGCTCCAGACACCACGGCACCCGACTTCCGCCCGCTGCCCAATCGCTGGCTGATAACGCGACGCATCGACAGAAGCTCGCTTGGGACCGAGGGGGTCGACTACCCCAAGGGCCTTGCCATCAGCGACTTCGAAGCCTGGGTCGTCGAGTCGGACGCGCTGAGCAACATTGATGAGATTGGCCAGCAGTATGGCCTCGACTTTGACCTCGAGGCCGAGCGGAGCCCCTTCTTGAGTGGCGTCACAATGAGTCCAGACAACACTGCCATCATCGACAGCCAGGCCGAGGTTTTCATCGGCAAGAAGACCAAGTTCACCGACTGGGACTCGACCAAGGCTGACGCTGGTGCCAGCGTGGACCTAACTGTACTCGCCTCCTCCAATCCATTATTCGTTGATTTCACCCATCACAACATGAATGTCTTTAGCATCGTTGACAATTTTGGCTACACTATCACCACCAACAACAAACAATCGGTTGTTTATCTTAAGAAGGCAAAGGCCGATTACAGCGTCATCGGGTGGCATTCCAAACCAGACAGTGACCCTTTGACCACGTATCAAACACAGAATAACGCTGCTGTGCCAACACACGCACAGAGACTCCAGGATTGCCGCATGCGAATCAAGTCTGTCACCGATGATGTGCAGGCCTGGCTAGACTCCGCAACCTCTCCCTCCCGTGTTCTCTGCCACGCGTCAAAGTACGGCGTCATGTATGATCGAACCTCGCAGAAGCCAGCATCCACCGTGTCGGCGGAGACAGCTGGCCTGGCCATGCTCAAGAAGCAGCCCATTTCCATTGGAGCAACGCCTATAGACGCCTTTCTGGCTTTTTGCAACGCGCACAAGGACGCAAAGGAAGACAAGATGCAATCCGTGTATCAAGATCTGTAAGTTCAAGCTCGCGGTATGCGTGCCCATATCACAAGCGTTGACCCACCTATACCAGGCTGAGGATACAGCACCTTCTTCGTGAAACTGAAGATGACGACGTCGACGGCCTTCAGGCGGCGGCTGATGAGAGCTACGAACAGTCTTTCCATAAGATCGAGAGTGGCACCCAATGGCACTTCAAACAACCTTCAGATCCGAACCAGAAGCCGGCCGAGGCGACGCCTCAACAAGTCAGTGATCTCCAGAAACTGAACCGTATCCAAGCCGTTGTCGATAACTTGGGACGTGAGTGTAAAATGAAGCAATGGTATCTCTTTGCCGCATGGTGGAACTACGTTTCTGGCTTTATCGAAGTCCAGAAAGGCGATCGTTACAGGCAAGACATCAAAAGCTGGATGGCACGACTCAACCAGCTCATTGAATGGCAAGGGGACGATGGTAAAGGTTGGCAGAAGCTCATTGGCGATCTCAAGAAGGGGCTGCAGAACCCATCCAAGGGGTATGCTTGCACTCTCCTTTGTCTCATATTCCGTGGCTGATTGGTACCTCAGCACCTCTGATAGATTTTTTTTGAAGAAGGATCCCACCATCCTCGTTGGTAACATGTCTCGGGGCTGGGATGAAGACTTCTTGGACAAATTGCCCGTCCGGCTATCAACTCAGGTCGTCACAGCCAATCCCAAGAAATATTCGTCATCCAACGCTGGCTGGGACAACTCCGCGACATACTTCAAACAGTTGCTCACGAAGATGCCCTCCGAACTACAATCCGGGGTCGCGGCCTTGTTGGACGAGTTCCGTGAGTTAAATCCTGCCAACGATTTGAATACGAAGGCCGTAGATGTGCCTCGAGTGATACCGTGGTATCATGATGAGAAGGAACGACCCGCCGAAGATGGCATTGCTGCCGTGGAGGATCGACACCGTGATCAATGGCAGAATACGCAGCCCTGGCGCCCACTGTTCATCGAATGGGAGGCAAATTACTACCACATTCCTTTCGACAAGTGGGAGCTGAAAGAACACGATCGGTTCTCGAACTGGGGAGCAAAGGTCGTGCATTATGGTCCGAAAGAAGATCTCTCCAAAGCTGGCGAGCCGACGGACCGTAGACTTGTTTATGGTCGTAGCATTCTCACCCCGTCCGCAGCATCTACGCTCCAGACAACGCTTACTCAAATCTTCAACAACACTAATCCAGACGACCTCGAGGATCCCAACAAATACAATATGCCACCTGAGACTCAGGCAAAGCTTCTAAAGATGGTCGCTCAACTAGAAACAGTGTCCACCCCAATGACTGGGCTGACATCGCATTTGCTAACAAAGTGCGAAGGCGCTCATCTGAAACCACTGGTTCGGCAACCCAATCAAGCCCCCTTGCCTATCTTGACTGCGCAGCGGGCCATAGACCCAGCTCTGAAGAACCCAGATGGCTCCAGCGCGGTCAACTCCAGGGACCTCCTCGTCAACATGGACGTCAATACAACCTTGACTCCATATGGAGATATCGCCACGTTGACAAACGCTCCCCCGATGAAACCAGTTACCCACGGCCAGTTGATGTTCACCAAGCTGAATATTATTGACAAATTTGGGCAAGTTGTATGTGCTATCGACCCAGGGCCTCGCCGTCCTGGGCCTATCAAAACCATCACACCATGCCTCTCCGACAGCTACTTCCCGGGTACTGTAAACGGCGCCGATCCAAAGCTGCCTGCGACAAGAGCGAATACCGTCATCCCACAGTCTACCAATGATGCGTGTCCATTCATCTCGCTTCCTCCGTCTATGAACCAGCCAAGTAGACTACGCGCAGGGTTCGTTGTCAAAGATAGGGTTACCAGCAGATGGCGGACAGCTACGGATTGGGACCTTGACCCTGGTCCTGTTGTTGGCTGGATGGTGGTCAACTACGCCAATCAGGGGTTGCAACTGTTCTTCCCCGATGGCACTTTTTATCGTGAGGTCCGACTAGGTGGGCGGCATAAGACCAACGCAGGTTTCAAATTTCTCCCCTTCGACCCACCACCCGATCCGGGTGCCGCGGGTGCCGCAACTGAGCTCGACAAGATAATTAACCTCCTCACTGCTCGCAACGATCCTACCTACTTGCGTGGATTCTTCGATATGATAAATCAAAGTATCGACGATAACCAAGTACATGCTCCGAAGACGTATGCGACTTACAGCTCTGCTATAGTCGGGAAGCCCCTCGCGATCGTTAACGCAGGGTGGAGTATCGAACTCGATTGCGAGGAAAATCGGAACTGGAGCACTTTTTACCAGGACTTCCTTGACAAGACACCTCAGAAGCCGACTCCCACCCGGACGATCCTCAATGGCACGGACCAGCGCAAGCAGAATGATCCATTGGGGTATACCTTTCCTGTCAAAATTGGCGACAAAGAGAGGGCATTCGACGGGCTCGTGGGGTACTTTTTACCCAAAGATCCATCCGTGAGAACATCAACCGATATCGACTATACTCGTCTTTACACATACTTCACCGACACTCTCGACTCCAAGAATCCGGGGAAGGACCCACGCATTTCCATCAACCCTTCCAACTTTCCCAAATTCACGCCGTACTGGATTCCGCCCAGCGACCCATCTCAACCTGCACCATCGCACGACCCTTTTCTCCAGGTGTTGACCTTGATTATGGATCCATTCCTTCCCGTCCATGCTTACAGTGCTGTGTTACCCAACAAAAGTCTCAGACTGCCACCGTACACAGTAGAACGAGCCCTAAAGCGTATCTCGGCGTTTTGGGCGACAGGGCCTCTTCTCTCTTCCATCGACGTCTCTCCCTACAATTCTAACCCCGACGCAGCCATCACCGCCAACTATATCGAGAAGATTCGTCCCCCCGTTCCAGGAACACCAGCTGCTGAATCTGCACTCAACAATCCACTGCCTTTGGTCCACCTTCCACTAAGCCCACCGTCCGCGACCCAGGGTGGCGGTGGGGCACAGTATCGCTATCTACAGCCTTATTTTGTCGAAAATAAGGACTGGAAGGATGGAATGTCGATTGAGGACAAGACGGTGACAAGGTTCAATGCATTCGGGATAGATGGGAATGCGGCAGCAGGCAGTGAGGCGTTGGAGGCTAAGCTGGCAAAGGGCCCGTACACAGCAATTGAAGGATATCTACAGGTCGTGAAAAGTATAGTTGAGGATCAAGTTGTGAATGGGGGCAAGGGGGTGATAACGGCATAGGCTGCTTGATGTGGAGGCATATTCTGCCAGTTACAGCGTTAGTGGACAACCCCACATGTAACGTTATCATGATTAATGACATAGACCAGGTTCATTCTTCTCGGTATAGAACATGATATCTTGTGAAACTTATTTCTATTTCTTGAGCCGTACATTTGTTGGCTCCCAATTATCGCCGAGCTTGTGCAATTGTCCATACATGTTCACACCCGCCCATTAGATGTTGACTGGACCTAGCGACCGACACATTGGGATTATTCGAAAGGCCCATGATTACAAACAATGCCAGTATCGCGATGGTGGGGAGTCGGGAGCCTTTACTACATTGGTTGTTCCCACAGGGTCATCTCCCGAGCCCCCACTTAATATATATCCCCCGGTCAAGCTGCGATTCGGAATTAAATGACAATATCAGTATCCAGAGCACGGCGCGACGGTAGATACGAAAGGCACTTTTTTCCAAGACAAACCCCATACTTCGCAAGTAATTCTAAAGTCCTGGTGTCCTGGTGTCTACGAAATTTGGCTTCTCGCAGCCCTACTGGTATCGGCGACCTCTTTCAATATGATGTGGAAAACGATCACGTTGGCGCTTCTCGTGAAGCATGCCCTTGGCCAAATTGAAAACAGGATGGCTATGCTGCGTTTCGAATGCTCGCAGCTTGTCGTAGAGCGCCTGGATCCCCTGGTTAACCCCGGAATGGTGCCATCGCCACATCTTCACCAAATTGTTGGAGGCAACTCTTTCAATGCCTCTATGAATCCAGCGACGCACGATCTCCCTTCAGCTTCCACGTGTACCAGCTGCTCATTTTCAGAGGATTGTATGTTCATCCCTCTCCGCTCGAAGCGGCACTGTCGGCATCACGCTCACGTCTCTAGTCTCCAATTACTGGACTGCAGTCCTTTTCTTTCGAGCCCGCAATGGAACGTACAAGCGTGTGCCTCAGATGCCGAGTGAAGGCCTCAAGGGTAATGGTGGCATTACAGTTTACTACATCGCTCAAGCCAGCAAGAACGCAACGGTCACTGCCTTCAAGCCCGGATTCCGGATGCTCATTGGGGATGCCGCAGGGACGGGTCCGGGGACGGCGAGGAAGGTGTGCCATCGCTGTATGCCGACATCTGGTGATAATAAAAACCTGAACTGCGCGCCTCCAGACACCGAAACCCTTCCAAAGGACTTCTGCGTCGGCGGCATACGCTCGGTCATCACCTTTCCAACCTGCTGGGATGGGAAGAACTTGGATAGCCCTGACCACAAGAGCCACGTCACGTACGCGATCAACTCGACTGCTTTCGACGTCGGCCCAACGGGCGAATGCCCTGCAAGCCATCCCGTGGTCATACCCCAAGTGATGTATGAAGTGATGTGGGATGTGAGTAGCATCATTCCGGGATTCCCCAACGCCCGCTCCTCGTCCTCGAGCAAAGGAACAGCCGCTGTTGAATTGAGCCTTCTCGAGTAATTGGTTTCTGCTGACACGCCTACAACAGACACGACCTTTCAACGACAAGGAACTATGGCCCAAAGATGGTTCGCAGCCGTTTGTATGGAGTACTGGTGATCAGTTAGTCCCATCAGTTCATTCTCGCTCTCCATTGCCATCTTGCGCGGCTGGCTCTACTGGATCCGAATCTAACATGAAAATTTAGGCTTGGATACTCGAGTCACGGAGATTATGTCTTTGGTTGGAAAGACGACTCGCTCCAGCGCGCCATGGACGCCCGCTGCGACGGCGATGCTTGCAGTGTAATGAAATCTCAAAGCGCCGAGGAATACATGAAATGCACCAAACCCAAAACTGTCGAGGAGGACGTCGATGGATGTAAGTACAAGCCAACACGTCAAGAGACGCAGTTCAAGGGACCTTTTGGACTTTATGCTTACAATGATAGGGCTGACGTCTATCCCGGGTAATCCTATGCTGTTCTAAGGATAGTCTCTTTGTGCGGGTAGAAGTTACGGTATAGAATACAAACATAATCTCGCGAATTTGTTAGCTGTCTAAGGCGGCGCGACGCTGAAATTTCCTGACAACGAACTACCTTTTGGACTTCTCTGCCTTATGAACGACGCGGCATGGAGACACTCCGGACCATACTAGAAGAGAGCAGCATGTGAGTATGGAGAGATCATATCTGACTGCATCGGTGTCGCGTTTCTGGCCGACGTACGTCGGCGAATTGCAGTGGCGATTGCATGGAGCTCACGGCACGTTCCGATAGCGCTTCTAACCGATCAACGCCACAGCTGGGGCAGGCGCGCCGCGGCGTCCAGGTCCGTGGACACGGATGGGGGAAAGCTGGCGGTGAAGATTCCAAGGTATTCTAAGATTACGTATGCTATCTGCGGCAGCGTTGCCTTCTTTCACTTATTCAACTGGAGCATCCTTGCACTCATTAGATTAACTGGTGGACAGATTGACACGGTGCATCGTCAACTCAGAGCGGAGTGAAAAACAGGATGACCAAGCGTCAGCTAAAATGACTCGTGGGCCTCGTTTGTCCAACCGCTCTAGACTGATCGTGGTTAGCATCTACGAGATGAACTAACGCCTTCGCGCAGTCGTGTGTAGTCGTGCGCATGCATGAGCCATCTCGAACATGCAGAAGCCATCTCGACTGATTCCTTTCCTGTTATGTGCGGCTTCTAAAAGCACGACAGGAGCCTCGTCTTTCCCCACAAACACCACCTTCTCAGGGACGTCGCAGTGGCTACAGGATCGGTTCGCCATGGTCAACCTTCGCACGCTTGCCTCGGCGGTATATCTGACACAGTTTGCTTTCCTAGGAGGCAATGCACACACCAATCATTCCGAGCTTGTAGACATTGTTCCAAAGCGCGAGGTTCTTTACGTCGGCGGGAAGTACACAAATGTCACGGTAAGCCTCGGCCTGCCTCGATTTGCCGTGTCCCTAAAGGATTGAAAACAGGACGATGCGACCAACACGACATCAACGGCCATGATAGGGCAGATGTACGTCGAGAAGCTCTCCCCCAGGCCAGCCCCGGCTAGAGCACCGCTGCCCATAATCTTCATCGCAGGCGCGGCTCAGACGGGAACTAATTTCCTCGAGACTCCGGACGGGCGACCAGGATGGGCAGCCTACTTTCTCCACAAAGGCCACACGGTCTACCTCTCAGACCAACCCTCACGTGGCCGCTCTTTCTGGCTTCCTGGACAAGGGAACATGGGCTATGTCGGCCCTCCCAGCGTTGTCTCTGATATCTTCACAGACGTGGCGAACAATGGAGATCAATGGCCGCAGGCGAAGCTTCACACGCAGTGGCCCGGCACAGGTCGCATTGGCGACCCAACATTCGACAACTTCTACAGGAGCCAGGTACAGTTGCAGACGGACCGCTTCATCAGCGAAGAACAGAATGCGCAGGCATACTCGGCTCTAGTGGACATGGTGGGCGAGTGCTACATCATCAGTCACTCGCAAGCGGGTGCATACGGTATCATGAGCCGCACCTTCTCTGACCCATTAAGGTGGTTAACATTGAACAGGATGGAGGGTCGGAGACATGCGCTCGGACCTGGTCAAGGGCATCGTGCAGCTGGAGCCGTCCGGCCCGCCCTTCACGCTGCGCCCGCCGTTTGGTAATGAGCCAGCCTTTGCGTTTGGCCTCACCGACCTTGCCATCGCATACGACCCGCCCGCCGGCACGAATGCCTCGGACATTGAGACAACCATTGAGCCAGCAATCGACGATGACCACAACGAGTGCATCATGCAGACGTCTCCTGCGAAGCAGCTGACCAACCTGGCCAAAATCCCAGAGCTTGTTGTCACTGGCGAAGCATCGTTCCATGCCCCATACGATTACTGTACCGTCAAGTACCTGGAACAGGTCGGTGTAGATGTAGAGTATGCGGATCTAGGCAAGGAGGGCATTCGCGGCAACGGACACATGTTCTTTATGGAGAAGAACAACCTTGTAATCGCAGACCGCGTCTACCAGTGGCTGGAGAAGCACTAATTAATAAAGCGTCTCATCCCACTCTTCCATGGCATTTACAGTGCCATACTGGGGAGAGGATGAAGACCCCCACCTCGGCCGCTAAAGAATGCCGTGTCCCGCGCCTCTCATCTCCACCAACCAACCAGGCGTGCCAGGCATCGTGCCGTTTCGCTGTCAACCGCCTTGTGCTTCCTCGTGCAAGCCCCCACCCCAACCATAAGTCCGTCGCCCGCTTCGCATGGGAAGCTGCCGCAAGCGTGCAAGCCAGCTGACGACAAGGCTGGATTTCTTTTTGCTTGTTGCGGGTCGCTCGCTCGAAAAAGCACACAAAAGGCACGAGTGGCATGAATCGCACCAATAGGGGCACCTCCCGTGGGAATGTTCCTAACGCGCACCCATTATATCTGCTCCCTCGTCGTCGCACACGAAAGTCCAGCGTCGTGCGCACCGATCGTGCAAATCCCCTGATTACGCCGTCCGTCCATGGATTGGCAGCCTTAAGACGCATGCGTCCCCTACTACGCGAGAGTTCGAGCCCGCCTGAGCCCGCCCTTTCGTTATCATTCCCCCCACCTGCACGCATCGAAGGAATCACGCACTCTGAACGCGCGCCCATCAAGGCCGAACGCCATAACACGCCACCAGAATGGCGAGCGGCGGGCAGCCACCCTCGCCCGACTTCCTTGCCGAGACGAATGATCCGTTTCTGGACCAGCGGGTCAGCATCGCCTTCATCGTGATCGATACATTCTTCCTGTTGCTATTCTATGTGAGCCGGTATTTCAATAGGAAGGCTGTCGGGTGGCCCATGTTGGTGTGCAACACGCTTGCCTATGTACTTTGCATGGGTAGTGCGGCAACTGGGATATGTGGGTTCTCCCTCCCCGTTTGTCGTGTGCATGATTTGAGAATGGGAAGAGATTGAGACGTGAGCATTTGCTCGTTCAAACAGCCATGGCCAATCACGTCGGTTCGATGGCCTGCGTCGGGATCGAGCCTTGATGAATGCTTCTAACGCTCGACAGTGATGGTGCATATAGGCGGTGTAGGACACCACGTCGTTGCCGTCCCAGTAACCACGTTTCAAACCTGGCTGCAATTGTCCAAAGTTCTCGAATTCACATACACCCCTGCAGTCATGTTCGCCAAGCTAGCCGCGCTATTCCTCTATCACCAAGTGTTCGAAGTGCCCTTCTACCGCAGGATTATTATTTGTATTGGCGTCATTCTTATTCTTCAGGGTGTGGTTTCACTGGTCCTCGCTTTCTCGATCTGTCGGCCATTCAGGTACTTCTGGACCCAGGCCGTAGATGTCAATGACGGAAGTTGTGGAGATGTCATGCTGTTCTACAAGACGTATAGCATTCCAAGTCTAGTCACTGACGTGGCAATGCTGGTGCTCCCGTGGCCTATCTTGCTCAAACTGAACATTACCAACCCAGAAAAGATCGGTCTCATATTCACTTTTCTGGCGGCCTCGCTGTAAGTTCACGCCTCGTCCCCACACCTCTTCGTCTTAGCAGGCAACTAACTTTTATTGACATACTGCAGGGGTATTATAACTTGCGCCCTCCGCTTCGCCACCTTCTTCACTACCCCCCTGTTTTCGGATCCAACATGGTACGCCTCGGGTGGACCCATGATATACGCCCTTGTGGAACCCTCAATCTACATGATTGCTAGCATCCTTCCCACAACGCGGCACCTCTACCGACGCGTGCGCCGCAAGGCACGACTGACCGCCCAACTCCACAGTGCAAACATCGCAAGCGGTTCGGAGAACAGCGGCCTCTCGCGATCGACGGACGTTAAGACGATCAGCAGCAGTCATACGCCCAACCGAAATATCACGAGACACGTGGATATTTGGCAGGCGAATACGAATTCCAGCGAAGAGGGCTTAACGCTGGGGGAGTGGTACCACAGTCAGCAGGACTGGAATCAGACGCAGGATGCTGATTGTCGGCCAGCGAAAGGGGGCCAAGAAACAGGGGCGAAGGATTTCATACGGAAGCCGATTGAGGTAAAAGGCCCGGCCAAGAGAGAACGAAGATGAGCATACCTCTAGACGTCTACTTCTCCCCATCCTTCTCCCTTGAAAACGGGGAGTTTGCATGCCCGACTCTGATAAGCCAAGTACAAAAACTCCGTCGTGCTCTGGATTGACAAGGTCGGGGTAACAAGGCCCTCGCTTAGTTGACGGAGGCCCTTGTCGTGGGGTAAGCAGTACAATTCCCGAGCCGCGTTGGACTAATGTAGCTGACGAGAGGACGGTCCCTCGGGCATCATGAAGTATTACTGTGAATGGTTCGCGGCTTGCCCAGGTATCAATCATGCACGTAGGCGTGAGAGTGGCAACCATCAGAAGATAGCATGGCTTTCGCACCGACTCGCTTGAGAGAACAGTTGGATGAAGAGAATGCACCTCAGCACACCAGGCCTGAGAAGCTGAATAACGCGGAGGAAGTTGAGTTAGCTTTGCCTACCTAGAGAAGAATCAAGAGAAGAAGTTGCTGGGAGGACACATAACACAACCAACGCAAAAATAAGCCACCAACCATGCTATCCTCCTCTTCTATCGTTGTAGAAACCCGCGGAATTCTTGAAGGCCGAGACAAGATTTCGCGATGTGCCACATAGACCGCGGTCACCGGTGGCTGTCGCTAATCTTGCAGCGGCGCTTGGCCAGAACGTCGATCACTTCACTCAAGGTCTCGATTCTGCCACAGGGGCGCTAGTGCCATCTCAGAAGGTCTCGCTCGACGCCAAATAGCAGCCGCCAAAACCCAACACTAACATAAGGCCACGCCGGGGATCTAGACGTTGCTCTGCGGCGTATCCAGCCGCTGCGTTGGATATGTATATAATCGTTCATGACCGTGTCGACCCCATACCATCCACATCATCGTGTTAGCTGCAACACACAGTCCCAACGTATTCTTCCGCAGCATCTTTTCCAATGTCGCAAACATTGAACTTAACTGTCCTCATCACGGGCGCTACGGGCCACGTCGGTTTCAACGTGTTGCTAGAGGCTCTTCGCACAGGATACAACGTCCGCGCCACAGTGCGATGCGAGACAAAAGCAACGGCACTTCGATCGCACCCGCTCGTGCGCTCCGCCTGCCATCATCCATCGCAACTGTCCACATTGATCGTCCCCGACATCACTGCGCCGCGCGCCTTTGACCAAGGGGTGGACGGCGCCGACTTCATCATCCACATCGCCTCTGCCCTACCCAACACGAGCGCCGTATCCCAATCGCAGTACGACGCGCATTTTGTCCGCCCCGCAGTGTACAGTACCATTGGCGTCCTCGAGGCCGCTGCAAGAACACCCTCCGTCCGACGAGTCGTCATCACAAGCTCCATCGTTGCCCTGATCCCTCTTGCGCAGTTGGAAGGACGAGAAGCTCCGACACCAGTGTCGTCGGATGCACGAGTCTCATTCTCGTCGGCGCCGTATGCGGATGAGTTCGCCGCCTATGCCGCATCCAAAGTTGCTGCCCTCGCAGTGGCCGAGCGGTGGGTACAACGTCGTCGACCTCGCTTCGATGTTACCCACATCCACCCATCTTTCGTCCACGGCCGCAAGGATTTCATGACCAGCAAGCACGACATGTTCAAGGGGACAAACACCATCGTCCTCGGCGTTTCGCTTGGAAAGGCATTCGGTTCCTTCATCGGCGCTTCAGTGCACAACGACGATGTAGCCAAGGTACACATCCAAGCCCTGGATCCAAGCGTACCTGGAAACACCAGCTACATCGTTAGCCAGCCATCGCGATGGGATGCAGTCAAGGAGATTGCACCAATATTCTTCCCCGAAGCTGTTCGTAGCGGAAAGTTGCCTCTGACTGGCTCGGCATCGACAATAGACATTGATATCGACACGAGCAAGACGGAGGAGGTTTTCAACATCGACTTTCGGAACCCCGAAGACCAGGTCAAAGATATTTTGAGCTTCTACCTCGAGACTCAACGCCCGTCCAGCATTCTCAGTCGCACAGCACCCCCGATGGACTCTTTGAGGAAGCCTGTGCAGGTACTCACTTGAACACGGCAGCATGGATATGTTTGGCCGTACTTCTCCGAGCTGGAAAGCTCTTTTCAAAGGTGGTCTGCTTTCTCCGAGACCGAGAACCGTGCAGATTGCGCCTAGGATATCAAATGTTCTAGCCATCTTGCGATGGGACGAGGCAACTTCCCGCATGTTCCTTAATGGGCGTGGGCAGTTCATCATCATAAGATACGAACATCTGGATGAGAATCTCGCAAGGTGCGCAAGGTGTCACTGTCAGTGGCCAGGATCGCCGACCCGCTCTTGTCTTGCCTTCAAACGTTAGCGCTAGTGAAAGTGATGGGCAAGGAGCCGGGGCAGTAGTGCGGCTTGCGGCACTTGGTGGTGGGAAATACGGGTGGTGAGGGGGGGTGCGATTGAGGAGGCTGAAGACAGATTCGAAGGAGGAAGGTGCCAGGTTGACGTAGGGATAGAGAGTATAATACAACAATTAATGTTTTAATATGTATTTCTTCTACGATCAAGGAGTATGTTGGCTCACTAGAGAGAAGATCTTTGAAGGTGAAAAATAATCGTGTATCATTCGTGATAGGTGGAGGGTTTGGTCGTTGATAATCCGGTATGAAAGATTGCCGCGTAGATTGAATAGATGTAGTTATCGACCGAAGGCCTGCGAAGTACGGTGTGCGCTAGCTTCGATGATAAGCCCACTTGTATAAGGGCTGGATCCAGTCAATTGATCATGCGGTGGTGGCGCCAGTACTCTCTCTTACAACCCTCGTTACACGCAGCGTACATTGATCGGTGCGTTCTTAGATGCTGGGGTACACCACGCTTCGCTTAGGATCGGGTCGCGAATCTCAGTCGTCCCACCAAGCGATGGCTACTGTAAAGATTCTTCACATCTCTTGAGCTCGTCTTCTTCTAATGCTCACTCCATCACACATCTCTTACAGTCACCCTTCCTGGGTTGTGATCAACTTCTTGCCTTGTTTCCCCTCCGCTCAACTCCAACACCAGATCCGTGACGGTACGAAAGTCAATCGGTTTGCCTTCGATTTCACCGCCTTCTTTCTTTTCTCCGCCACCACCTAACTCGGGCTTCTCTAGCACTTCGTCTTTAGTCTGGAGATGTTGGTATTGCTCGACGAACTGCACGACTTGTGCTAGCTGTGCTTCCTGTGCTCTCTTTCTGGCCTCTTCCTCTTCTTTCTTCTTCTTTTCCTTGTCTGCCTTCTTCTGTGCACTGGCACAGCCCATCATCATGGCAACGAGGCCGACGATGGCACAGACGACGATGACAACAATCACGCCCCCGGGTAATTGAACACTGCTAGAGGAGTAGGAAGCTCGACGAAGAATAGTAGACACTGAACGCGTTCCTGTAGACGGAGCCAATACTACTGCTATAGGAGCCATGGTGGCTCGAGGAAGCTGGGTTGAAGATTTAAGAGTACTAGACAGGACAAGCGGGGCACGCAAAGCAAGCATTTAGAAAAGCTTCACTTTGCTGCGCCACAATGGCATTCCGCAATATGTAGCCATCGACATCATGGTTTTCCTCGGGACGGGAAGATGGGGCTGGCTGATTGGGTGTCCAGATATGTGGCGCGCGGCCCCCCGCATTAACGTGGTTGGTGCATGAAGTCGAAACAAGGACAATAGGACCATGGACGAGGCTGAGCAGTTTTGGTAGCGAGAAGGTGCGGGGGTTGCACATTAGCATCTGATGGTTGGAGGGACTGATTGGGTAGGTACATACATGCGCATGACTTGGCAGTATCTAGACACGCCTGGTTCCTCGACGAGGCAGAATTTATGTTGGCAGTGGCGAGGGTAGGGAGAATGCCTGCTTCCAACATTACGCACAGTAGCCCTTTGTGGTTTGGATGTGAATTGAGTATGTCAATCCAAGCGTACCGGAACAACCCTTGTAGCAGAACAACATCATCTTCTTTACCACCTTAGGCCTGGCCAAATGACTTTGGAGGGATGCATATACCAATAGTATTTGGATTAGCCATTTCGATATATACTAGCGGATATGAAATAAAAAATTATAGATGTTGGGCGTTCCTCTTCGAGATTTTGCTCGCGGTGATTAATTGCGCCTACGCTATCACCCCCTGCTCGGTCATAGAACAAGGAGTTTCTAGGACATTCGGAAGTACGGGACGACTACTTAACAAAACATCTATTATTAGAGTGCTTTCTAGGCCGAGTGCCTTTTCATACGAGAAACCCGAGAGTTTCTCCGTGCAGGCGGAAATTCTTGTCTGTCTTGGCGCGTGATGATGCATAGCTTTGTCATTTGTAATGGAAACGTAGCTTAGTAGCGCGCTATACTCAATTAGATGTCTTGGCTTCACGTGTCAACTTCTGTCTCCAAATATGGCGTGCGTTCTTGCAGCATCTAATCCTGGTTAGAGCGCACTTCGACGCTCCAATAGTATCGACTTGCCATGTCTTGATTGGACAGGCACTAGCGTGTAGATTCTCTACAAATGTGCGTGACGTCAGAGCTTTTGCAGTTGTGTTAAATGAATTTCTTGTCCTCACGCTATTGTACCTCACTATATCGATCAAGCCTATAGCTACGCTAGCTAGTCCATCTACGCGGAAGAATGTTTATCTAATATTATCGTGAACACGTAGATGGTCGTCTCCGCATGTACTACTAAAGAAAGCAGAAGTAGTACCATCTAGAATCTTCTAGAGCTATACTCAAGAGGCATAAATACTTGCTTCTCCCCGGCCCCCTCTATGAAATAGAGATGATAGAAAAAAGAGAGGAAGAGAAGAAGTCGATGAAAATATTACCGTACATGAAGGTTAAGGAGGGACATACGACCTGAAGAATGGCCTAAATAGACCAATTGTCCGTTGACTGCAGAGCAAGCCGGCCGATATTCAGGAGGAAGCCAGAGCAACCGCTGGTGATCTACAGAGATCCACTGGTCTTCTACGAACATGCGAGACGGCTGCGGTAGCGGGATTAAGGGCGATGGCATGGTAGGAGAAGGAAGAGCAATGTCACCTCGATTTGTTTGAACCAGCTTCCCGTCTGGCGAGAAGGCCACCGCGCTGACGACCCGGCTGTGGCCCTCGAGCGTGCTGCGGTGCGCCCCCGTCTCCGCCTCCCAGAGC